>JANTOP010060885.1:0-22625 GCA_027564815.1 Symmerus nobilis | reverse complement strand
GTAAAATTTTACTAAAATTTGAATATTAAATTTTGGTGGCCAACCACTGATTCTATTTTTTAGTGTCCAACCATTGATTCCGCACCCTATGTGTAACATATACCTATATGAGTTAGTTCCAATAGCTAAAAATCAATTTGTATTTACTAATCGGAAATATCTTTTCATATATTTATATATCTAAAATATGATTATAATAATTAGTTACGCAATTATATTATTCAATTAAATTTAAATAGAAATTAATCAAATCCATAACTTATTTTATGAAATCTAAATAATTCTGGCGTCAAAATAATATATCAGCAATACTTAAACCAAATATATTAAAATTATCCAAGGGTAAATTTAGGATATATGTATATGGGGTAATTTTAATTACAGTTTTTTTCTAAAATTAACATTATCGTGAGAATGATCTAATAATTATCATCATTAGTGTACATATCTATCTCAATTTCTCTTTTTCTTGGAACGAGTTTTCGGAAAAACTGACTTTAATATCGGCGCTATTTTTGTATTATTTGTTTAAATTTTCCAAATATAATTATATTTCCTTATAATTAAGACCGAGTTTCTTACAGCGTGTAAGGCGATTTACTTTATATCAAACGATTTTTACTTTAATAAATCGAAAAGAAAATATTTTCCATCCTTTCTAAATAAGAAAAGGACGAGAATTTCTTATTTATTCTTTATAGTTAGATCATATAATCAGATTGAAGTATTCACTTCATTCATTTTCGTACGAGTATAAATCAGGTAAACGTCCATTTAATGAGTAAATTAAGATGAAAATCTAATGGATTTTTTATACCATTTTTATATTTATTATCAAGATAATTATGATACCGTTCTTATATCTTGAAATAGAATCTTAGTTAATTAATTACACGAAGATTAATTAAGTTGAGTTGCTCTTTTCATTACAAAACAAAAAGAAATATCGAGGAAGAAATGAATGATTTGATGTTGAAAAATGACCGAATTTTTATCCGAATCCATTAAATTTTTTTAGCAAAATTTTCATTTTTCAATTATATGTTGGTTCAGTGTAAGATTTGGGGGATGTATTGAAAGAATTTTCTTTAAAAAAATCTTTATTTATGGTTCAGGTAGGTGGGATATTTAATTTATAGGTACATTGAATGATCTGAAATGAAATGAATGAAGAAAATATAGGTCACATCATTTCCATTTTTTTATTTAAATATTCATAAATTACATAAATTCACTTAATATTTAACTTAATTTACGCAGAATCATTATACCAATAATACATAATAATCATCCTTACAAAATGTCCTTTAATTTGGAGCATAACAATATAACATGTATTACAAATTAATATTAATGGACTCCTTTCAGAGGTATGTTAATCAGATTAAATACGATAAATTTCATGCTGTATAGTTTCTTTCCGTATAGAAAATTTCGTATTCAGGTATATGTAATCTCCAGAACCAGAACACGAAATTATACAAAATTTTATCTTACCCTAAAGCTATTAAAGGTAAAAGATGGTAATGCTAATATTATTATTCGGGTGATGTACCATTAACTGTATGAATGATTTTCGACTTGGAAATCACATGTAATTTAATTTATTGGATAGCCAGATCTATCATGCCTAATAAGGTTTTATTATAATAATGAAAATAGGTTTTGGGGTGGATCGAAATATACCTACTGAAGATCTATCCTCAATATTAAAGAACGGCTGGAATTTAAAATTCAGCACATAAAAATTAGAAAGAGTAGTTTTTCGAATTTATTTCCGACTATCCCCCGATACTACACCTCAGGAAGAAATAGATTTTCTGGAAAGATACTTCTGTCTCCGCCAAAAAATTTATTTAGATGGGATGTCTTAGAAATATTCCTACATATTGTACATCTCAAAGGTAACCACAACATGTGAATTTCTTAGAATATAAAGCTAAAGCTTTTCTATATTTCTCGCATATAATGATACAATTTTTTATAATTTCGAAATATTTTCTTAAATAAATAATAATTTCGGAACAATAAACGTTCTGATAAATTTTGCAAGTAATTCAATAATGCCTTCTCGTCCTTCATAAATTTGAGTCATCCATTATCCCTTAAAAAGACAAGAAAAAAAACGAATCTTCCCTTTTAAAACTTGCTATTATTATTTTTAAAATTGTTCGATATTCACCTGCTTTATCACCATTATCGTGAGGAATAATATTTGAACATATTATGTTATGCCAAGGTTGATACTTTAAAAAAGATAAGATAAAGTGAATGACTTTCTTAGGTGTTTAACCAAACGTAAGCAAAAAAAACCATTTAACAATTTTGAAAAACTTTTGAAATGGCAAGGTGAATATTTGAAGATACCGCAAAGTATCCGCCAAACACTTTAAGCTCTTAAATTTATTTTGTCATATCCATCGTTTACCAATTAATCGATTTTCTTTCGACCATTTTCATTATTTCATCCACTCAAATTCAGTCGATTCTCAGGACGAGAACAATAAAAAAAATGAGGAAAATATAAATCGAAATTAATTTTCTATTTTCATGTTATCATATTTTCCCCCATGCCGGTGTAATATTTCCACAACATCAAATCATTCTGTTTCCTGTCCATCTCACTAGCCGCATCTCATACTTAATCCAATTTCATTTTTGATGATCGTTTCATTTTTAGTAGATATCTCGTTCTTCCTCCCGTGATCGAATTTTAATTAAAATGTAATAGAGCAGAAAATCTTTTTTACTACATGAAGAGGAAAACTGTTATCAGGATATCTAACGTACTTCAAATATGCTGGTTATAGATTTAACGATGATGGTTTATTCAACTTGGTTGTTTCTCTGATATATTGGAATTGCCAGGATTTCATCAGATTGGATTTCGAATGCGAAGAATTTTTATTAACTAAGTTGTTATTTAAATTTTATTGGTAAGAATTTATTGGTATAAAATCCATATTATCTAGTATATATCCTGGTTACAGTATATTAATGATACTTAATAAATAAAGCTTCATTTTCAGTTTATAAATATTTTGAATTAAGTATACTTAATGAATATTGTTTCTTCTTAAACTTCAGCTGATGTCAACAATTTTCGTTCAGTAATCCTTCAAGAAAGAAAACTCAAGCTGCTTTAAGCTAAACAATGGATTTTCTTTCAGTTCTTTCAGTATATTTATAATATAAGATATTCTATTGAATATTTTTCATATCCTGGTGATATGAATATATGATAAAAAAGAAAAGTTTTGAATTTATTATTAACATGAAGTTGAAAAGAAAATAATAGGCAAAGTTTTCATGTAATTTCCATATTTTTTGTAGGTGTAGAAAACGTTGTTAAGGATGGTAATTTCAATCTAATCGACACACATATTAATATGCATATTTAAAATAGGTACTTAATTTACAAATCTCGATTAGAGTTTTCCAAATCAAATGCAAATAATGACTTTAAACTCCCACCTTCCTTCCCACCATCCTTTGTGCTGTAATTAATTTTAAAACACAGTTAATTAGTCTATTTAGCTCCAGTTTATTACCTCTCTATAATCCTAAATTATTAACGTGTAATTACAGGATTTTAATTAAAAATTTCTATCCGATATGAGGTTATAAAAGCTATGTCATTTATGAAGTGACCCCTTTATTGCTTTTTCTGTGTTCTTTTTTATTCGTTCCTTGAATAATTTAATTAAAATTCAATTTTTTCTACCCATTTTTCTTTTATCGTTTAAACAAAGCTTAAATTATCCTGAAAATGGGTTTAAATTGCATGTAAATGTACGGTTTCCATGAAATTATTTTATGAATTCTTGGTCTGATATTAGTAAAGTGGGAAAGTTTCGTATGGAATTTGTTTCAAAAATACCTTTAATATTTAGATAGACATTTAACATCCCCCGGTCAAAAGAGATAAAAAATCAATACTCCCAATTTTTATATTTAAACAAGTTCCATCCAATATTGATTAGACATTGTTTGCATTAAATGTTCATCTTTCCACCCCACTTTGTTTAAAATATATCTCTTATTCGAAATATGAAATTCAAAACCTTCTTTCGAAATAAACAAAATGGTATAAACATTCTCCCATAATCGATATGAAATGTTAAATTGTATGAAGCCAATCTTTAACATATAGTCTGATAAGGGAGGATCATAAATAATACCATATATAAGATAAGATGATTTTGTATGTGAACGTCGATAAAAATCTTTAAAATGGAAAATATTTTCTGTTCACCGATAAGATGGATAAAAGTGAGAGTTGGCGGTCCATAAAATAACGAAACCATTAACTTAGTATCAGATAAAGCGATTTTATATCGCCTTAAATTTTTTTTCCTTGCGTGATGAAATTCAAAGTAAAATGACTTCTTGTAGGTTGTTAAAGTTTGAATTTTCAGAAAAATCGATTCAAATTTACTACGATGATTTACTGACATATCTTCCATAGTATCGTTGGTATTACCCGATATTCAAAACAATTGTTCTATGTATCCATTTCTTTATTTTGGGAAACTATTCTAGGCTCGCTTATAAATAAATTAATACATGTTTAATTTCTTCAAGTTATATTTATTTACAAATTAAAATATAAATTGGAGTAAATTTAATTAAAATTCATAATACCCATGAAGTAGTATTTGAGACCTAATTACAATAAATCCCTGATACAATATTAATAACTAATATATATTTTATCCCTTTACTTCATAATAATTTATTATATTATAATTTTACATTTAATTACAATAGTACAAGTGTGCTTTTAGTAGAGTTTCCTAATGATGTTGTGGAATTTATATATTTGAATTTGAAAGTTTAATTAAAATTCTGTATATTTTAGGATGGTATAATCGTTGTTTTGTAAAATCCTATTTATATTTAAGGGACTCATTTTCTAGTTTAATTAAATGAAAACCATAACCACTGATTTATAAATAATTAACACAATTTACTCGTATCAATAAATTGATGATATTTTATACGTTTTTGAAACACTCGCTTTCCGTGGTATGTAATTTAATAGAATCCTTTAATAATAATAAATGAAACTAAGCTCATTTTTTACTGATAGTAGTAACCTGCACGTGATCAGATTTTTATTTTCCTTCGATAGTCATCAATTTTCATCGGGAAATAAAATTTATATTTTATAACCATTGAAAATTAGGGCCTCAATTTGTGAGTGGGAAAATTGAAGGGAATACACTCAGCGTACATCTAAATATAATATATTTTCAAGGAAATTAATAAGTGAATTAGAATTAGACATCCTAAGACTTCTATATCCCAAAAATACACGGAAGTAAATTTTCCACGTATTCTCATAATTTTTCACAAACCTTTTTTTCATAGTTTCATTTCTTTGCCTTTTCTTACATTCGATTCGGATATCGTTCCTAAAGCTCTGCAGATATAAATTGCTTTTTCGCGGTTATGTGATCCATTTTTTTTTATGCGAAATGTATTACAAATATTTGGCCTTTAAATGTATATGTAATAATATCTTCGTTCTCGTCTTTAAATCTTTCCTATACCTAATTAGATCAATAATCTGATGATAATTTAACATCGACCCCAAATAATTTATATTTATAAAATTTTATTTATTCTTTTGGTTAAAAGTACTCACCGTATATTTCTTAAAATTAAAAATTGCAATTTTCCTGAAATTAAATTTTATATTACAAAAATTAATGGCAATACAGGATCTAAAATTATTCTAATCAATTAATAATCTAATTAATAAATGAGAATTTCAGTCTATATCAGTGACGCCAATTCAAGAAATTCTTGGGGGGCCCCCCATAGAAATCCTTAGGGAAGGCGAACGAATAATAGACACAAATATTTCAGATATTTATTTAATTTTGGTAAAAAAAGCTTTATTTTCGATATATATTCAAGTCTAGGGGGGAGGAGGTGCTCAGCCCACCTCTGCCCCCCCCCCCTAATTGGCGCCTATAACACCGTTCTACACGATGTTTCTCCCATGAGAAATTCCCAGTGGACTTGATAGCGGAGCACAAGTAAATACTTTTGGCGTTCACAGTTTTTATAGATCAAATCATTTTTGAATTTTAATTGAATTTGAAATTTTCATATTGGTGAAAAATACGTCAAATCAACCAGGCTTATATGGAGCTCGGACTATTTTTTTTAACTTTTTGTTATTTTATTCGATAGATCTTATGAAATAAAAAATACGACATAGCACATTTTGTTTTCGGACGCACAGTTTCCGAGAAATTTGACGTCATAATTTGGGAAAAATGGGCAAAATATGAAAACATAGCAAGGTTATAAAATATGTAGAATATACAAGTAGAATAAAAACTACCCGTCCGATTTTAATGAAAGAGAAAATACAGTATATTTGATAAAAAATTAACAAAATGGGGGTGGCCGAAACACTACACTGAGAAAAATTTAAGTGAATTATGTTTTTACGAAATTTTGTAAGAACTCCATTTTTAAAATTTTTTTTTTATGTTTTTATTTTCTTTAACATATTATAAATTATTGACGTTGAATAGCTTCATGAAAAATATTAAACAAGACTAAAAAAATAAATATGTTTTTTCACGCTTCTTCGCCATCTATCACGACGAATCAAAAAAAAGTTTCGAACAAAACCTACCTACGTATTTGGTGACGTAGAATCCGAATATGCAATAAAAATGTGGGATCCCATTCAAAATTTCATGTTGCCTCCGGCCCACATCCAGGGGGTGGGGTGCGGGGTCGAGTTAGGCAGCATTGAATGCACCCCCCAGAGACTATCAAACTTCATTTCTGACGTATCCTATCAAACGTATTTACTTATGCTCCACTATCATGTGCATTTGGAATTTCTCATGGGAGAAAAAAAGTGCAATTTTGTAGGAGGGTGTAATATAATAATTTTGAGATAATCGGAAAAATGTATGAAGATTTAATACAATTTATTTTCAATTATTATAAAATTTCTCGATTTCTCCAATTATCGAATTTTTAATAAAATGATAATAAACGATAATTTAATATTCAATTTTGAGTGATTACTTCTATTTTTAAGGTCCTTTTAAATTTCTTGATTTTCATAAGTAACTTACAATCTTTGACTTATATCAAGACGATACGAAAAAAATTTTCATCTTGACGAAAGTTTAATTACGGGAGAGTTGACCAGTGGCGTGCGGTCAACATCTCCACAAAGTGTGCAGAATTTTATATTTTCCTGGGTTGGAAAAAAATTTAAAAACGCAGAAAGTTGCTTTAACAGTTAGGTAAAAATACGAAAATTTAATATTTTCCAAAAGTTGAAATTTATCTAAAAAATATTAGAAATTCGTAAAGGCTCGCGCCGAGAAATTTGAATATCAAACATCCTGACATTTGATCTGGATTTCCCGGCTATTTTCTTCGAATCCAAAAAAATTTAATGACGCAGGAAGTTTATATGACAAATGACAAAAATATCAAAACTAAACTTTTCGTACAAAAGCTCTGCAGAAACTTAAAAGCTCCCAGAAAGCTTTATTTTCGGAACTTTTTTTTACGTGTTAAAATCTATTTTCTATCTTGATAACGATACTTTACCTAAATTAGAAATTTCCCCAAAAAAAATTCAAAAATCTCGAAAGCCCATTGAAAGCTATGAAAATTTGAATGTCTTTTTATATAATTTGGAATCAAATTATTTTCCAATTCATTAAATTTAAATGAAATATGGAATTACCGCAGAAAGCTTATCTAAACTATTAAAAGCTCGACGAAAGCTCTAAGTATCTAACTTAATTAATTTTTCTCGTTTAACAATCTATTTTCTATTCAGATAACGGGTCATTAACGAATTTTCAACATTTTTTAAAATACAGCTTTAAAAATCGCGAAAGCTCATTGAAATCTTAAAATTAAAATACCATTTTAAATAATTTGGAATCTAATTTTTATTTGATTCTTTAAATTTAGAAATAAATATGAAATTTTCGTTAAAAACATTATCAATCCACTGGAAGCTCGAAGACAGCTTAAAGTTTAGAATTCCATTTCTTGCGTTTTAAAATCTATTTTCGTTCTATATATCGGTCCTTTCATGAAATTTTAAATTTTCCCCAAAAACATGTTTCAAAAATCTCGAAAGCTCAAAGAAAGATAATTTGCATTCAATTCAATTCATTTTTTCGGCAGAAATTTTAATTTTCAACTAAAAGCTTTGGATAAGCTTGATGATTATTGACAAAGTTATTAAATAAAATAATGTCAGTTAGCAAGAAAAATTGATTACGATTTGGTCGATATTTCAGGTGTGCTCCACGCCATTTGACTGTATGCTAATAGCCATTGGCAATGCCATAAAATTTAATAATTTTAATTTGAAACCGTGGAAAAAATTCTCATTGATATATCATCCGAAAAGCAAAACAAATAATATAAAGAGAAACAATTTTCCTATAACCCTGAAGAAATTTTGAAATTTCAGATAGTATTTTTATTTCAAAAGTTAAACATATAGCCTCAAGATAATCAAGAAAAATACATTAGATTCCTTGTATCTTTCCGGATTAATCGGTTAATTGTTTAAGTTTCCTGTAGCAATCCTAACACTTCTTCTCGGAACATAAAATGCCTAAAAATTCCAAATATTATAAAACATCTAAAAAATGTTATTCTATGCAGAAAACCCCATTGTTTCCTGAAAGATGCCATCATAAAATGAAGGACCCATCTTCATTATTTTCACCACATAAACATCAAAATTTTTTAGATATAAAATGGTATATTTGGTAGCCCGGAGGCAATAAAAATACCATTCTCATCACCATCTGAAAGTAGATTATAAGAACAGTAAAATTCTGGTGATCTTATTCTACTATGGTTATTATGCCTACTATTTTCTTTAAGATATATTTTATGATACGAATGGAAATTATGCATATGGGATTTTCATATCATATAACGGCTATGATTTATTTCTTTTCACCATGCATAACTGGATGTGAGATTATTTTACCTAATATTAAATCAAATTAAATGAATGGAGATTATTGATTAGTATTAATTATCCTTTCAAAATTCAAATAAAAAACTATTTAATAATACAATAAATTATGACAGTTTCTTGATTATAACATAAATTATAATTAGAGCGAAAATGAATAAATAATCTCCTGTTGAAAATTTTGATAATTATCAATTAAAATGAAATTTATTGTTGTAGACAGATTAATTGACATGAAAACAATTATTATTGTTTGAAAGAGATAATTCATTTTCTATTGAAATGTGAATTCATGAATTTAATTTGATACACAATAATATTATTTCATCAAATAATCATGGAATGCAGAATAAATTGATTCAAATCATGGGGATTTTCCAATAAAATTTAGTAGTCAAGATAATAACGATATTGTTAATTGAAAATTAGTTAATAGAGAAGCTTCACATCCTGTCGTATAAAAATAGTTCCCATAACTACAAATTTATAGACTGTAATTATTAACAAAGGAAACAGTAATATCCGATTAAAACCATTAGTTTGTTCATAAAGCTTTATGTATAAGGATAGGAGTTAATGAATCCTATATATCTACATTTCCATACATAACCATTTGATATTAAAATCCTTGTGTAACATATATTCGTGTTTTCAAAACCATTTAAATGTTAACATTTTTAATGGCTTGTTCTGAAATTGATACCTAATATTGATTGAAGAAATTGACATTTGCAACCAAATCAAATGATTTTCTTCATTTATATTCCAAGCCGAATACCAATAAATGTACTTCAATTTCGATCGTAATCGTAAAATGCACTTAAATTCAAATCGATTTTGATATAAAATAAATAAAGCTTTTACCAAAATGTGTAAAATAAAAGGATTTGAGAATTTCCCCGTCAAATTTAATTTTAGTCGGTGTAAAGAAACGTCTTATTTCTAAAAGTCTAGTCCAAATATATTTATTTTCCTTTCAACTTCTAAGCAAATTAGGTAATATAATTTATAATGATCCAATTTTCCAAATTCATTTAACCAAATAAAAGTGAAGAGAAAAAAACACCGAAGTTTATGATTTCATTCTGTATACCAAATTCATATTGATTTCCTTACATAGCCAGCCAGCATCCCCCAGAAATTATATATATTTTATTATACCAAACAATACACAACCCGAAATTTTCATTTCATTTCCAAATTTTATAAGTGCCTAGAGAATAAGAATCTGCAACAATTTAATTTCTGTCTCAAGGAAAATTTAAATTTTCCTCGGTTCAATATCATATAACGAAATGATGTAAAATTATTTTGCTTGTTGTTTGTTGTGAAAATTGGAGTAAAAATTTTCTTTTATCAATTTATTCCTCGAATATTCGGATGAGAGGAGGATAATATGCGAAACATTATATATGGAGTATAACGACCATAAAGTTTTCCATTGGAATGTTTTTAATTTAAAATATTACATCGAAACTTATGGAGTATACGGTAACATATTCAAAGCTTAATTTTGTCACAGGAAATTTCACTAAATTCCATCAATTTTTTTCTGCTCTCGTCGCTTTATATTTTATATCAGCATCCCATGTATTTACTGAAGATGTAAATTACTTTTCGGTTCGAATCATTTTCCTGTATACCGACTGACAAGCAAAAGAGATTTTTCCGTAAGGATGCGATTTTATGATTTTCATAAAATACCAGATTTTTATATTAGATGGTAATCCAAGCGTCGTGAAATAGAAGAAACCTCAAAAAAATCGGAATCTTGATAAAGATTGGTTTATTTAGATTAAAGTGAGGACAAAAATTTTCAAAATATATTGGGATAGATATTTAATTGAGTTAGATAGGTACCAACCCATGTGGTAATTTCATCAGAGAAAAAAGAGAATAAAGAAATAAATCAATTATACCTGACTAAGATTCAAGGGTCCCTGACCTGACTAGTTCAAGGTATTTTCATTTTGATTTTGGTATTTTCATTTTTGATTACAGTCTTTTTTGGTGAATATGATGCCCCCCAAATCCAACCCCTCTTAAATGCGGGGTAAAATTATTAAAGTGGAGCAGTTACGGTTCGGTAAACGTCTCCATAAGATGTGCAGAATTTGTGTGCAGATTTCTTCGCCCCGAAAAAATAAAAAAAACGCAGAAGTTGCTTTAACAGTCAGGTAAAAATAACAAAATTGAATATTTCTGAATAGTTGAAATTTATCTGTAAGAAAAAAAAAAATTCGTAAAAGCTCGGATCGGGAAATTTAAATATCGGACTTCGCGACATTTGCTCGTCATTTCCTAATTATTTTCTTCAGATCCAAAAAATGTAATGACGCAGGAAGCTTCTAAATTAATTGAGGAAAAATACAAAAATATCAAACCTAAATAGTTCGTTCAAAAGACCTGCAAAAACTTAGAAGCTCCCTGATAGCTTAATTTTCCGTACATTATTTTTTACGTTTTAAAATCTATTTTCTATCCAAACAACGATCCTTTAACGAAATTTAAATTTTTTCTAAAATAAAGCTTTTAATACCTCGAAAGCTCATTGAAAGCTTAAAATTAAAGGAATCGAATTTTTATCCGATTCATTAAATTTAAATGAAATATGGAATTTTGGCAGAAAGCTTATTCAAGCTATAAAAAACACAACGAAAGCTTTAAATTTTGAATTTAATTTTTAACATTTAAAATCTATTTTCAATCCAAAGAAGCAAGCAATAAAATTTGCAGCAATAAAAATTATATAATTGGCATCAGGTCAATTGTAATTTTTGTCTTTTTATATATTTCTGAAGTTTAAGTCAATCTAAGTCATTTCAAAAAATTCCCTAAACGATCCGATATGATAGTAAATTCGGGGTATTCAAAAATCTGGAAATTATACCAAAATTGGGAAATATCTTCAAAATCGGAAAATTTAAAAAATTTTAAAAATTACGAGAAGTTACTTGATGTTCTAAAAATCTGCCATTTCATCAAAATCAAATGATTTTTTGGAAAATAATTTTTTGTAATTGGAAAATATTATCGTGACCAAACAATTCGGAAAATATTGACTAATTCTGAAAATATTTCATTTATCATTATTATTGCTATGAAATTTCTATTATCATTTAAATTTTAAATTATGGATATTAATTTGAACCGAGTTTAGTATATATGCCCTAATTCAATAATGAGATTTAATTAAAATTTTAAGCAACAGGTAAGAATTCTTTTTTTAAACTAACATCTGGTAGAAATCGCAAGAATGTCCTATAATATTAGGCTAAAAGCACCAAGGATATCTATTGGACATCTACATAACATGTAATGGTTGTTTATTAGGAGACAGAATATTTATTCATATAACTTACAGATAATAATAATTACAAATTTAAGCAATTTTGTTTTTAGGGCAATTTTCCTAGTTAATAATTCTTTAATTATTTTGTTATTATTGACCAAATTTCAAAAAAATTTGAAGCTAATAGAAGCTTCTGGAATGATAAATTTCATTTGAAAATTTGTTACCTAAAGTTTATGTTAAAGTTAGAAGGTTGTCTTGACATTCGTTTTTGTTGTAAATAAAATCTGTAAAATCAAAACCGACTTCTAGAAACTTAAATTCCTGACTTTGAAAACTATAATAAATTGAGAAAAATTCAATCCCATGTACTTTCCGTATGATCCTTCTATACCGAATCTTAAATAGATGATCTAACTAAAGAATAAATATGGCATTTACCGCTGTAATATAAACAATCTAAATTGACTAGATAATTACATACTACTACTAGGAACTTTCAAATTTCTTTCCAGAATATCCTACCCGCTTGATATGGTGATTTTTGGATATCTGAATATACTAGTAATTAATACATGACAAAGAAGTTTATATTATTTGAATTTTATATAAAATCCTAAAATTATCTACTCTCAAATACAATCACGTACAGTTATTTGACATTCTATTTTTAGCTTTTTTTTATCAATTTTCTATAATTTTATCAATAATTTTTTATCGATATTCAATCACCGTCAACACAACTTAAAAGTTCAATTCGATTTATATTTTGTGTTGATTCTATCGCATAGTATAACGCACTTTTTAAGGTACATACATATATGTATATCTGGGAGAAATAAAATTCGCTCAAAGTAAACATCCCATCAATAAGAAACTGTTTTCTAATGAAAAGATTGAATTCCAACTTCATCTCAATTTATAAGGTAATTGTTAGAAAAAGTATGTTTGAAGTTTTGTATATACAAACAATGCTATAAATATTTAATCAAATGATCGTTTATCATCCGAAAAATTTGTTGATTGGATAAAAAGGCTTTATAAAGGAAATTCTTTTTAAAAAATTAACCGTATGAAGAATGCTTTCTAAATTTAAAGTAAAAAATTGATTGATGACAATTCTTGATAACTTTAAATTCACACCAATTTCGTTTCTATCCTTTATTCAATTTTCATACTGTTCAATAAATTTCTATATCTTATTTTCCTGATATATTTTTTCTATTGTCATGAATTTGGGGTGATTTTCTAATTCAATACATCAACACAGTAGGGAAATTTTATTCGGAGTTTTCTTGTTCAATTAAAAAAGATATCATAAACAACTCTTTTAACTGCATTATCAATATCAATATCCCCATAAGGTGTACAGAATTTTATAATTTTCCTGGACCGGAAAAAAAATTGTAAAAACGCAGAAAGTTACTTTGACAGTTAGGTAAAAATACAAAAATTAGATATTTCGGAAAAGTTGAAATTTAAATAAGAAATATCAGAAATTCGTAAAGGCTCGCACCGAGGAATTTGAATATCGGACATCTCAACATTTGATCTGGATTTTCCCGGTTATTTTCTTCGAATCAAAAAAAAATTAATGACGCAGGAAGTTTGTAAATTAGTTGAGAAAAAATACAAAAATATCAAAGCTAAACTTTTCGTACAAAAGCTCCACAAAAACTGAAAAGCTCCCGGAAAGCTCTATTTTCCGGACCTTTTTTTTAACGTTTTAAAATCTTATTTCTATACAAATAACGATCCCTTAACCAAATTTCAACTTTTCCGAAAAAAAGCTAAACAAAATCTCGAAAGCTCATTGAAAGCTTAAAATTAAAATGTAGTTTTATATAATTTGGAATCGAATTTCTATCCGATTCATTAAATGTAAATGAAATATGGAATTTTCGCAGAAAGCTTACCCAAACTAAAGCTCCAAAATTTTGAATTTAATTCCTTACGTTTAAAAATTTATTTTCTATTCAGATAACAAAATTTCGACTTTTCGAAAATAAAGCTTTTAAAATTTCCAAAGCTTTTTCAAAGCTTAAAATTAAAATGTAATTTTATATCACTTAAAATCGAATTTTGTTCCCATTCATTAAATTTAAATAAAATATGAAATTTTTGAACAAGGTTTATCAAAGCTATTTAAAGCCTTACGAAAGTTCTAAGTTTCGAAGTTAATTTTTTACATTTGGAAATCTATTTTCTATATTATACAGATAACGATTCCTCGACAAAATTTCAAATTTTTCAAAAAAAAAGCTCAAAAATTTTCGAAAGCTCATTGAAAGCTACAATTAAAATCTCATTTTATATAATTTAGAATGTAATTTTTATTTGGTTCATTAAAATTAGGTAAAATATGAAATTTTCATTAAAAACTTTATAACCCACTGTAAGCTTAAAGAAAGCATGAAATTTAGAACTCTATTTTTTGCGTTTTAAAATTTATTTTCTATCCATATATCGTTCGTGAAATTTTAATTTTTCCCCAAAAAACATGCTTGAAAAATGTCGAATGCTCATATTTCAGGCTGCTTAATTTTTCAAGAAAGGGCAAAATAATTTGCATTCAATTTAATTAATTTAAGCATCGGCAGAAATGTTAATTTTCCACAATGCTTTTAACATTATAGCTTTAATGAATAAAATATTAATATTATAATATTTTATTTAAAAGCTTTGGATAAGCTTGATGATTATTGACAAAGTTATTAAATAAAATAATTTAATTTAGCCGTGCACGTGCTCTGCACCTGCTGCGTATCAGACTGCACGCCACTGTTAATAATATGATAAAGTTAATGTCGCAAAACCCTCTCTTCAACATATAAAAACAGATTATTTCAAGAATAAAATTGTACTTTTCTTAATCGTATTTCATTGACCTTTCTTAGTTTTCTCTTATCCTTTCAAAATATATATTATCCGCAAACACCTAATTGAAATAATTAATTCCTTTTAATTTCACTTCTGCATTCCTAACAAGAAAATTCTACATATGGAGTTTCATACATAATTTTGTACGTATTATGTTGAACCTGTCACCATGTGTAGATTTAGGTTTCAAATCCTTCTTAACAAAGTTACAGTCATAAGTAATTTTATAAATTTGTCTGATTGCAAAATTAACCATCCCCTAGATACGACATTCAGGCAAAAATTATAATTATGTAATTATAAGAGATGTTATCAAGACAGTTGTATTAAATGTGTTCCGAATAACAAAAATATTATGTGTATTTTGCCCCCCTTTCTTTGTTTTTGTCCCAAAAGACTTTTCAAAATTATTTTGAACCGATATCAGTAATGTAAACATGTTTTCCTCTTGAACAAAATTATTTAATATTATGGTTTCTAGGTGGGAAATTCGAGGAATCATATACGATAACAACATAAGATTTTCATGGGAAATAAGTAATAAGGATATAATGTTTCGGAATTTGGGAAATTGGGGTCTAGTTATATGATGAAATATTATCCATTTCCTGAATTGAAATGGTTGTCAATTTAACTAATTTTTGGCATGGAGTAAAAAACGCTTAAAAATTATAACAAGAATTAAGATGATATCGAATGGTAACATAGGTGATTGTGGTTTTGGGTTAGAGATAGACATTTAAAAAATAAAAGAATTGAATGGAAAAGAATTCTTGTATTTTTATTCATTTATTTTATTATTATTATATGATTTTTCTTTACAATCTTAATAATAAATAATATTTCTCCGAAATAATTGTTTTACTAAAGTACTAAGGTTACAACATTTTACTTCAAATTGATTTGAATTTTTAATTCTGAAAAAATTACCAATCATTTAAATTTTCCTTTAATAAAATAAAAATTGATTTTTATCTGTATAATTAATAGTAATTTCGGTCCCTTATTTAAGTTGTTTCAAATAAATTCCAAATAGAATTTCCTAATAAATCTAATAATACTTTACATATCTTGAAACGTTTTTTTTTTCTAATAACTTACCCACAAGCACATTTATTTTTTTCCACCCAAAATAATGATTTTTCCTTCTGTGCTTTTACATTAGTTTCATCCCTTCAATGAAACTTTCCTCGAAGGGATTACTATCGAATAAAACTTGGAGAACTATTTACTTAGAATTGATCGAATAAAGAAAATGTTGAAAATGAACGAAATTTTGATCCCTTTCACCGGTATAGTTAGCGAACTATAAGCCGGTAATATAACTAATCTAACATTAGAAAAGCTAATAATTTCGTAAGGATTTAAATACAAATACTTGTTCCTTTATTTATTTTTGAAACCCACGAAATTCAAGTATTTACTCCAGTGGAGTGCGGCCAACATATCCAAAAGGTGTGCAGAATTTTATATTTTCATTGGCCGGAAATTAAATGTAAAAATGCAGGAAGCTGCTTTGACAGTTAGTTAAAAATACAAAAATTAAATATTTCGGAAAAGTTGGAATTTATCTAAGAAATGCCAGAAATTCGTAAGGGCAGGCAATCGAGAAATTTGAATATTGGACATTTGATCCGGATTTCACGGTTATTTTCTTCGGTTCTAAAAAAATCTGCTGACGCAGGAAGTTTGTAAATTAGTTGAGAAAAAATACAAAAATATCAAAACTAAACTTTTCGTACAAAAGCTATGCAAAAACTTAAAAGCTCTCAGAAAGCTTTATTTTCCGAACCTTTTTTTAACCTATTAAAATCTATTTTTTTTACAGATAACGATGCCCTAACTAAATTTAAAATTTTCCCAAAAAAGCTTCAAAAATTTCGAAAGTTCACTGAAAGCTTAAAATTAAGATGTCATTTTATTTGATTTAGAATCGAATTTTTATCCGATTCATTAAATTTAAATGAATTATGGAATTTTCGTAGAAAGCTTATCCGAACTATTAAAAGCTCAACGAAACCTCTATGTTTCGAACTTACTTCATAACGGTTAAAAATTGATTTTCTATCAAGATAATGGCATATTAACGAAATTTTAAAATTTTTTAAAATAAAGCTTTAAAAATCTCGTAAGCTTATTGAAAGCTTGAAATTAAAATGACATTTTAATCTACTTTCTATCCAGATTCGGTCCTTTCAAGAAACTTCAAATTTTCCCCCAGAAACATGCTTCCAAAATCTCGAAAGCTCATTGAAAGCATATATAAAACTCTTTAAAGAAAGTTCCCTATTTCATTTAAACTTATTCGGGAAATCGGGAAATAAAATAGATATCATAATGAATAATATAATATTATATTTTAATTAAATTCTTTGGATAAGCTTGATGATTATTGACCCAGTTATTAAATAATATATATAATAATATCATTAGACCGCACACCACTGATTTACTCCTTAATATTTGTTATTTATTCTTATAATAGGAATTGTTCCCATATGGTTTCCTCTACTAATTCTTACAATAATTAAGAAAGAGAAATTACAAGTATAATTCCTTTGTGAATAAATAAATAAATATTTATATTCTCTTAAATATTAGTAAGAAATTTCGATTTGAAATATCATTCATTTAATTTGAATGTTAAAATTAGAAACATAAGTAAAAGTATGTCTATTAAAGTTAGTTGCACAATAAAACTTAAGTTATACATTCAAAAGATTAGTTTTTAACAGGATATCCAACTCCTTCAAAATAATAAAGTAAATATTAAATTACATTAATTTTCATGTTTTACAGATGAAAAACGTCCCTTACACTAGACTAAGTTTTGATGAAAATTGTCTGTATTCATTTTTCATGATTTGAAAATCCCTATTCATAAATAAATATATCGCTAACCGCAAACGATAAAATATTTCAAGCAAATAAAAAAGGAGAAGGAAAATTCAATAAAAAAGAAAATTATCAAGATGAACAGTGAATTCCTCTATCTTTGGGATTCAGGACTTGAAATGGATAAATTTTTTATTCGACACAGTGGATAATTTTCTATCAGAAACAGAGATGGTTGGGAGAATAAAAACATCACAACAAAAAATATAAAGTAATAAGTTAGTAAATTGATTCGGAAGAAAACTTATGTAAATAGATTATGATAAACTAGTCGAGAGATAATTTCAACTTTTGACCTATAATTGGCAATAATTTTTACGATGATGGTCTGACACATATTCAAACCCACATATAACAAATATTTACTATAAAGGATAATTGCCGTATTTATGAACCATTACCCTTATTGGGTAAATAAGGTTCTTGCTTGATTTAATTTTAATCAGAAAAAAAGATTTTAATAATAAACAACGATATCCATATTATGTCATCACGTAATCAATCTGCATTTGATTGATTAACATTATTTAGGACCGTTATAAATTAGATGAAAATTGTATGATATTTAAATAAATCGACGATTTATATTATTTTGGTGAAAAATTACCTTTTCCTTTATATTTCTACAAACAACCTAAAAATAATTATTGAGAATAAAAGTTTGTTTGACGCAAACAATTTCTTTCATATCGGCTAATTTTAGCCATGGTTGTATTGTAATTTCGATTGAAATAAAATTTATCTTCTTATTATGTAACAAACCCAAAACGCCAAGGAGCATTAGAAGGATATTTATTCAGAAATAAATACATATTAAGAAGTTGTATAAATAAATACAACAAGAAAATGGCAAGAACGATTAATTTCATAAACCTTTAAATTTGTATACAATACCCAGTTATTTTTATATCCTTATTATGTTAACCCATTTCTAATGGTAACCCAATTCTTATTCCCTTTCATTTTCTAAAATTTCCAAATTTATTCGAATGAAAATTAATGGGACACCTGTCGTTCGGACTACATTGCGTGCAGATGGGAAATTTTTTGGAGGCGCGCATTTCTTATTATTTAATTAGGAAATTTATTGTATTATAGTCAAATTGAGAAAATTACGAATAATATGTTTTTTATTTAACATGGATATTCGTAACTTTCAAACATCAGATATTCAGTAAATTTTGAATAATTTGGAACTCCCTCTGTAAACTTTTCATTATACCCCCCCGTCATATTGGCACAAACAATATTTCAACTTTTTATTTATTATCATGAATAATTTGTTAAAAATTTTCGTATATATATTAGGTAGGTCCTTTATGCATAATTTTATTGTTTGTTTGCATAATAATTTTTATTCGGTTTTACTTGGTGCGTTAATAATTAATCTATAGCCCACCTCGAAATTATCATCATTATTCATTTTTATTTGATGGGGGAGGGTTCTAATTTAAATATTTTCCTTACGATTAAATACATCCTCGTCGAATGATATAATGACAATATAAGGTGGCTTAAATTGGATGTATAGAATATCCTTGAGGATTTATGATGGTAAGAAGTGAATTATTATCTGAGAAATTAGGTTCTAATTCTTAAGAATGAGTAAATAAAATAGTATACTTACCACATTTCTAAATTAAAATATTTTCGAATTATATTAATTCTGTAAGAAGAGGTGTTTGCCATTATCACCATAAGAAAATTGAATAAATAAAATACCTAGTCAAGTGGAAAACATTTTCACACGAAATATTTACTTATGTGGGCAAAGTTATGAAGTGGGCGAAGTTCTGTAAACTTACCTGGTTATCGAGATATAAAATCTTAAATTAAATACCCGAATAAAATTTCTAATAAAATTTTTAGAGAGTTGTTTTCATGACTGGGTTCTATTTTTCATGTTTTCTTCATGAGTATATTTCCCATATACCATGATTTCCTATCATATTTTCAGAATGTCATCTGTAATAATAATCAATAAGATTAGCATTTTACAAAGTTATTTCTACTAAATTACTTCTTTTTATTACGGGTATACAAATAGTTGAGAAAAGTGTATGTCCTAATATCAGCAATTTTATTATCCTTAATGCAATCCGTAGTAATAAATGATGGTAAAAAGTATAAATTAAGAATTGGGAATGCACTTTGAATTCCTTATCTCGCTCACAAAATTATATGACCTAAGTTTCTGCATAATATCGGGTAAAAATATGACACCTGCAGGAAATACATTTTTAATAATTTTTAAACTTGAAACATTATTCAAGAAATTAAATTTTGTTTCGGATATTTAGAAGATCTGATTTAAATAATTTATTTATTAAATATTCAAAATTCTTAAAATCTCATATTGTTATACCCAAAATAATAATATTCCTTTAAAGACATTTCCATTTACATTTGGTTAATATTATTATATTAATGTAACCAAAAAGGACAAAATGATAATTACCAGACACAAAAATTAATTAATGAGATAATTTACATATATTCAACAGAAATATTCTGCAGATAATTAATGTAAATTTCCATGAAGGGAAAAGTGGTTAAACTTAGGGATCATTAAAAAAAATTTCCTTAAGGAATATTCTTGTCACGTTATAAAATTGCAGGATGGGTTAGAAGCTAGAAAAAATCGTTTTAAAAATTAGTAGACATGTCTGTTTTATATTTATTTTTTCATTTGAAGATAAGATTAATAACCATTGATAGCAAGACATTTTTTATGTTGGTATTTATCTAATTAATAATTTAAAGTTTAGAATTTAAGAATCAGCCTGTAAATATCTTCGATTTTCTTTAATGTAGCTGAAAGAAAAAGTTTAATATCAGCCTGCGAATTTAATACCAGGCACTGACCACACATATCACGTAATCCTCATATATAACACGCTTAGATCCGCCTTATTATGTATATTTTCATTTCTTTAAAGCCATTTCTTAGCATCTCTCTGACCTAGATGATATATTCTTATTTCTTCAAATTATACTTAGTATAACAATGGAGCATTGTATTTGGTCGACATGAAAAAATTTCAACTTTTTCCTTCAAGCTACAATATATCTTAAATAAGTCAATACGAAGACTATAGGTATACATATCTATAAACCCTTTGATGAAAATCATGAATTCAATCGCTTACAACATCCAACTTTTAAATAGAAAATGAAGTTTCTGTTGAATGAAAATGTGAAACGGTGATATTATACATGGATAGCTAATTTTCAAAATTTTCCATTTGCCGTATTTCATAAGAATAGGAAGATGGTGAAATATATTCTTTATAATATAGATATTTCGTCCTTATTATGTAACATAAAATTTCTTATTAATTGGTCAATAGGTAAAAAAAAAACATCATACGTCATCGACATTATATAATGTAATATAATATTTATTAGTGATAATGGAAAACTCGTTGGTGTAACTAGTGGCGTGCAGTCAACATCCCCATAGGGTAGGCAGAATTTTGTATTATCCTGGGTGGAAAAAAATGTAAAAACGCAGAAAGTTGCTTTGTCAGTTAGGTAAAAATACAAAAATTACAAATTTCGGAAAAGTTGAAATTTATCTAAGATATCAGAAATTCGTAAAGGCTAACACCGAGAAATTTGAATATCGGACATCGCGATATTTGATCCCGATTTCCCGATTATTTTCTTCGGATCCAAACAAATGTAATAACGCAGGAATCTTTTAAATTATTTTAGAAAAATACAAAAATATTAATACTGAACTTTTCGAACAAAAGCTCTGCAAGAACTTAAAAGCTCCCAGGAAGCATTACTTTCCGAAGTATGTTTTGCGCCTTAGCGTTCTTAATCCGTTAACCAAATTTCAAATTTTTCCTTTAGAAGCTCAAAAAATCTCGAAAGTTCATTGATAGCTTAAAACTAAAATGTCGTTTTATATAAATTGGAATCGAATTTTTATCTCATTCATAAAATTTAAACGAAATATGAAATTTTGGCAGAAAGTCTTTCCAAGCGATTAAAAGCGCATAAAAAGCTCTAAATTTCGAATTTAATTCTTTACGATTCCAAAATCTATCCAGAAAACTATCATTTAACAAAATTTCAACTTTTTCCAAAATAAAGCTTTAAAAATCTCCAAAACCGATTGAAAGGTTGAAATTAAAATGTCAATTTATATAATTTGGAATCAAATTTTTATGCCATTAATTAAATTAATTAATTAATTAAATTAGCCCAAAACAAATAAGTATGCTTGGCCACAGCTATTATTTTCGCTCTTCAATACAAGATTTTTTTAATATTGTTCCAGAGTGTTTTTGGATTAATATCAGGTCAAAGCATTTCTTAATTGATTGTAGAATAATAATCACCAATGTAATGTCCGTCTGAGTTAGGATAGTTCCAGAATAATTCGTCGATTAGGATATTTTTCGTAAGCAAATCTTTCAATGTGCGAACCGTATTTCCTTAAAGCGTTTCGATTCGAACCGTCTCTCCCTATAGGCTATTGCCTGGAGGTTTTAAAAAGGAATTAATTAGTTCACGACATTTTATTATTTTATACGATGGTTCGGC
>JANTOP010060774.1:0-22627 GCA_027564815.1 Symmerus nobilis | reverse complement strand
TTTTATAAAATATCTTTATTTTATATTATTAGACAATAGATAAATTTGGGTTTCTCAATAGATATTTGAATCCCTGGTTTATACTATAATTATATTTTATATTTTAATTCGAAAAATTGTATTTCCTTCAATAATAACAACAATTATTTATTCCTTCTAAAGTATATAATTTTCCTAAGAAATTAAGCTCATTCCTGAAATTAGGTCTTCTCTGGGTTGGCCACAATACTTAAATTAAAAATACCTTATACAAAATTTACCGAAAAAAGTAATCGATTTTGCGCACGTAAGGTACGCGTGAGAAAAAAAAACATTTTCTTGGAAATGTTAGTAAGACCCTATAGATTTAATCTGAGGGGTTGTAATCCTCGCAAAAATAAAGTTGTTTTCGATCACGCCTAATGCACATGTGTGTACCATTGCAATTATTATATAAATATACAATATAAGAAATTGACAATAATTAATGTAATAAAAATAATAATTTTTAAATATAATCTCACTACACAATAAAGACAATTATACGCCACGTTAAATATAATTTTCTTTCGATTTGAAAATAATTTCTTTTTTTTTTAAATGACAGTATAAAAAAAGGAAAAGAATTGTAAATAACTTAGGTAAATAGATTATTAATTAAATTTGTTTGGTGTCATCGGTCATAAAAAATTAATTAATATCTTAACATCGAAAAACTTCGCTATAGCAACCACGATCAGCGGTTGATAATAGTGCCTCATATCCTAAAGCAGTGATTACCAACGAAGGTTTCTTGAGTGCGAAACATATACAATTAATATATGAAGCTTTAAAAGCTCGGGCAATTTGGGTAAAATGGGTATAGGCGTGGTAAACAGGGTTCTATTCGAATCAATTTTCGTTGCTATGAATATATGGAAATAAGCAGTCCAGTTATATATAAGTCAATGTTTCAGTCATACCGAAATCAAAATTTCTTGCAAATCAAATGTCAAATTAAAGAGTGTTATCATATCTTGTGGAATCAGGCTTTAGTGCTGTTAATCATATTATGACCAAAGAAAGAAACGGCCTGAATAGTTCCGAAAGAGGAGACCTTCGTTTGTTCCTTACAAAAATTGAGCCAGATATCCAGTATTTAGTTTCGCAGCATCAGCCTCAGGAATCTAATTAATAATTTGATTAATTAAATGCAATTGCATCAGACTTCATGCCAGTGGCGTGCGGTCAATATCTACGTAAGGTGTGCAGAATTTTATAACCCCTTAATAAAATGTTATAGCGTTTACCATATCCGTTTGCTTTATTGAAGAGGACATTACTCAGTGCTATTACTAGAGTGCATACCGAATATTTTCTTCGGACGGAAAAAAATGTAATGATACAGGAAGTTTTTAAATTAGTTGAGAAAAAATATAAAAATATCAAAATTAAAGTACAAAAGCTCTGCAAAAACGTAAACGTACCCTGAAAGCTTAATTTTCCGAAGCTTAGATTTTAAGTTTTAAAAACTATTTTCGATCTAGATAACGATCTGTTAACGAAACTCCAAATTTTCCGAAAACAAAGCTTCGAAAAGCTCGAAAGCTCATTGAAAGCTTAAAATTCAGATATCCTTTTATATAATTTGGAATTACATTTTTTTCATATTCATTAAATTTAAAGAAAATACGGAATTTACGCTGAGAGCTTATTCAAACTATTAAAAGTGCAACAAAAGCTCTAAGCCTCGAACTTAATTTTTTACATTTAAAATTCATTTTATATCCCGATAACAGCTCTTGTACGAGATTTCAACATTTCCTAAAATAAAGCTTTAAAAATCTCGAAAGCTCATTGAAAGCTTTTAATTAAAAAGTCTTTTATATCATTTTTATTTGATTCATTGAATTTAAATAAAATTTGATTTGCTATGAGTTTTTTCAATTCACTGTAAGCTCAAAGAAAACTATAAGTTTCCAACTTAACTTTTTAGGCTGGTCGTCCATTGGATGCGTATTCGTCCGACTAACCAGTCGTCCGTATACGGACGACAACATGCGACTAATCCCATTACATGGGAAATGCATACACCACGTCCATTACATACGATTTTTCATCCGACTATGCGACTTGGATCCCATTTGAATGGGATTTGATCCGACCATTTGGTACGACTGTTTTGTCAAAGTTTTATTTATAATTTAATATCGAGTAGTAAGGTATGGATTATGAAAATCTAATAAATATAATGAGGGAGATAGATGTACAAAATATCCGGCTCAAAAAGAAACGACAAGGTAAGAAAATTTAATTAGTCTGACGAAAAAAAAAAATAAATTAGTCGCTTGTAATGGACGACCTACCTACCTACAGTCGGTTCAGATTCATGCGACTAGTCGTCGACATGGACGAGTGGTTAGTCGGACGAATACGCATCCAATGGACGACCAGCCTTACTCCTTCGATAAAATTACAATAGAGAACGTACTGTCTTTATTATTGGGAGAAAATTCAGATTCCATGACTGAAATAATATTTTAATTAAAAGGTTTCGATGAGCTTTCAGAACATTAATAAAGATTTTGCAGAAAATCGTCATTTTCACCGATTTTAAAGTATTGGGATAAGAAAATAATGAGTAACAGCGTTTAAAGCTCTTAAATAAAATAATTTGAATTGAAATATGTAGCGATAAAAATTGATTACGATTTTGTTGATATTTTTCAGGTGTGCTCTGCGCCTTTTGCGCATTAGACTGCACGCCACTGCTTCATGCTTCTATGTATGCAAAGTATAAATAAAAAGATAGATTTAGCTGCAGTAAGTTGTTTTATAAAGAGTTATTCTGCCAAAGTTAGGTAAGTAATTAGTATAATTATACTTGACCTTGCTGAAACTTTGCTTTATAAATTTTATAAAGTAAAGTTGTTTTCCTAATTTATAAATCACCATTACTATGGAGCCGGTGGGCGGTTAATAAACTTTACTACTAACAGATATACTAAAGTGAGCGGTAGGTATAATAGGTTGACTACCCCTGCTTTAACAGAACAAATCATATAATCGCTTCTTAAAATGGAATAATATTCGTAAATTATATTTTGTAAAATTACAAATTAATGTGTAATTATATTATAATATAATTACTATTTAAATTACAATTCATTTTTATACGTTTAGAAAAATTCAAACAATATTTGCTTACAAATTAAAAAAAGATATATTTAATCGGAGGAATTCCCATTTCCACCACCACCTCCTTGAGGTTTATTTCTAAAATTGCCCCCTTTGAACCCACCACGGGGTTTATTACCGCCAAAATTTGGGTTTTTACCAAATTGGTTACCACCTTTATTGAAATCCCGTTTACCTTGGAAATTACCTTGCTTCCCACCACGGAAATTACCTTGCTTCCCACCACGGAAATTACTTTGCTTTCCATCACGGACATTATTCTGATTACCACGGGGTCCACTATTGACTTGTTCTTTCCGTTGTGGACAATTAGGAACTATATGTCCCTGAAATTCAATGAAGCAAAATGGATAAATTATGAGATAGTTCCTGGGGATAAATTAATTAACTTGTACCTTTTCCTTGCAATTGAAACAAGTAGCAAACGGAAAATCATCACCTTCCTTGGTACAATTCTTGTAGTAATGATCTGCCGATCCACATTTTAAGCAACCATTTGGCTTTACGTTGGTTGGACAGTCACGTAATGTGTGACCGGGCTCACGACATCCGTAGCAGGTCATTGCGACTGGACAATCACGAGTTATATGACCAAATTCCTTGCAACGATGACACTTAGTCTTACTACAATTACGGGCTATATGACCGGTCTCCTTACAAATGTTACACCCTGATGATGACCTATTGTCATTATTTTTTTTTTGTGCCGGACAATCACGTGATGTGTGACCGGTTTCATGACAATTATAACAAGTCATAGTTTTGGCAAACTTTGCTGGTCCTGCATCTTTATTGGCGTCTAATGGACGCTTCTGTCCCTTCTTTTTATCCGGTGATTTCACCTCTGGAACATTTTTATTTTTATTCTTTTGCGGTTTGACGGAAGCAGGCTGGAAATTTTAATTATTTAAAGTAATTTTTGAATCAAGTACGACCAACGCATACCAATTCCTGTGGAGCTGTCTGTTCATCATCTTCATCATCGTCTTCCTCATCATCCTCTTCCTCGCCTTCCTCTTCGTCTTCTTCATCCTCATCTGATTCGCTACCTTCTTTAACTTTCTTAGCTTTCAAAACGTTATCAGATTTAAGCTTAGATTTGTTTCCATTTAATTCAGATTCGTCTGTAGAACATATACAGGGATTAGGCTAACTTTAGAATAGAAATTTATTAATGAAATTACCTTCTGATTCTGCTGAATCTTCTTCTTCGTCGTCGTCATCAGCTTTGATTTTCACTTCATCATCACCCTCCTCCTCCTCCTCGTCGTCATCATCATCATCCTCCTCCTCGTCGTCATCATCCTCATCCTTCAACTCGACTTGTTTCTTTTTAACTTCTTCAATGATAGCCGAATCATCATCGTCCTCCGATGAATCTTCATTCTCATCACTGTCTTGTTCTTCGGTAGCACCTTTCGTCGCTTTACCTTTTTGTGGAGAATCGTCTGCTTCCATGTCAACGCTATCGTCTTCATCATTTTCCGCGTCATCATCATCATCCTCCGAGCCACTGTCGACCGGTATTTTTTTCTTCGTTGGACTACTTTGAACCGATCCCTTCTTCTGTGGGCTACTTTGAACCGGTCCTTTCTTCTTGGCTACCACATTTTTCTGTTGGTTTTTCTGCGGAATTTTTGCTGCCTTGTCATCGTCTGAAAAAGTTTCCCATTTCACTTCCGCTTTATAATTGTCCGTTAAAAATTTATTATAATTCTGTTGACGCATAGCCAACGCCTCTTTCAACCCGGCGTCATCATTATTACCTTTTTTCTTTTGATCCTCCTTTATTGCATTCTCTACGCCCGCTTTCAATTCACGCCATGGTGTCGCCTCTTCTGGCCGCAACACCGGTCCATCCTTGCCGAATTTTTTATTGAAATTTTTCTTCGGATTTTGATTCTTATTGAACGGCTTCTTGACGCCACCATTTGCTACGGCACCAGATTTTTGGAATTTATTCTTAGCGACCATTTCTTGAATGAGATAATTTTCGATATAATGAAGCGATAATCCAATTCTACCTCCCCTCGCTCGAATCCAACCAGAATGTTTGAGGTTATGATTTTTAGGAGACGATTTAAAGGTAGAAAAGAAGGATCACTTACTATGAATTGATGATCCTTAGAATACTGATCAGATTCGAATATGATAACCACTAAATTCAATTGATTTAATATTAATAAAAACGTGCAAAATGTACGGTTCTAAAAGCACACGGTAAAAATCTACGCACAAGAACACGATATAATCAAAATCGATTGTGTGACAGTTCATGGTCTCATGGTCAAGAAGAGCAATTACAGGGTGCTTCAGCAAAAACTTTCATTATATTTTTCTCTCGTATTCCTTTAAATGAAATTATTACAAGATAATTTATAATTAATACAAATTTGTTAAAATTTAATTTTTTTAATATATATTATAACCACCCGGTGCGTGTTGACAACTGCACGCGTGGTGGTATTCTTCAAAAATACGAAAAAATTGTATATCGAAAATGATTGATTTGCATAACCGGAAATGAAGAATGTTTATATGAAAAACTAAGCCATCAAAATCTTCTATATCGACGACTATCATAGACAAGAACCAATAATTTAAATTTGGTGATTCGGTTTTAGGGTGTATGCATGGCTGAAAAATAGGAACAAGGGGGAATCACGCACAACATGTGAACTCCCGGCAACACGCTTTTGTTTCAGAATAGATTGGGAAGAACACATTGATGAGATCCACCATGTCCAACAAACTATGAGGCTGCAATGTGTCTGAAATGGGCCAGTGAGGACCTTCGACAGACTAATTGCTTGAGAATGACACAATTGTAGACTCATCGTTGAAAACGGCTTGACCCAACCGACCCAAATATTTCCCCTCTAAAGATTGGCATGTCGTTGTGGACACATTTCTTGGAACTTTTATTGGGACTTTGATCCGTGTTGGATCCATATACACATTGACACATCATATAGGACTTAATTAGCCAACAATTTTAATTCTCATTTTGTCTTCACCAAATCGAAGGTTTCACAGATACGCCGATGGATGTTTTGCTGAGGAGATAAACTTAGTTATTAGTTTATGAATACTAGATACCGGGTGACCTCTGGTTGCAACCAGCCTTATTCCAATATCTGGGATAGTTACTGTTGGGACGGACTATTTATTTCCAGATTCTAGGTGAGAAAGGGGCCCGTTGAAATTTTCACAACAGACTTTTGTGTTGGAGACTAACAAAAGGACGAGACGGACCCAAGAAAGGCAGAACTTAACCTATTTAAAATAAAATTGAGCCTTAAACGGTTCTAACTCATTGGCATTTCATTTAAGAGATTAAAAAATCTACTTACATTTGAAGCAGCTCTCAAAAGATGTTGTACCCGGAACGCTTCATTTTATCATTAATTTTGAATTATTATTGTTGCCTATTCTCTATTAAAGGGTGGGCCATTTACTAGTTTGTCTTTAAATCATAGAACGATTTGCTTGAAATTTTGACAGCTCGTTAGTCTGTCCGACTAACTCCGATCGACCTCAACTCGGCACCGATCAGAGCAACTGGCCATTAGTCGCACCAGTCTGAGGAGAATACTGCGGAAAGACCTCGGATTATTCGCCTACAAATGACCATCCGCTTCGATATCATCTCGCTGTTTGCGCCATGGATCAGCTCAATAATGACGATATTCGGAATAATGGCGAAAATTCGGAACGGCCACACATAATCCAAGAGAGGACAATGCATCCACCAAGAGTGACAGTTTGTGGTGTGGATTTTGGAATGGTGACATAATTGGCCAATTTTTCTTTAAAAATGATGCTAGAAACGCCGTTACCGTCAATGGCGACCGTTACAGACCCATACCAACTTTGATGGCCTTATATCGACGCTATGAATGTGGACGACCTTTGATTCCAACAAGATGGCGCCACATGCCATACAAGCCGACTGACAATCGATCTCTTGTGATCTGACAATCGACTTCTTGCGTCAAATTTGGAGAAGTCAATCGGCCTGAGTAGGTAGAGCTGCGATTTGAAGCCGTTGGACTTTTTTCTGTGAGGTGTCGTTAAGTATCGATGTTATGCGAATAATCCGGAGACAATTCCAGCTTTAAAATATAAGATTGAGACTGTTATTGGCGAGAAGGCGGCGAAATCATCAACTCATCATGACTTATAGCTAATAGCAACTGGTAACATTATAACCGAAAATCTTAAGTCTTAAATTTTCCATTCGGTAGCAAGGTATCGTAAGATTAGAGCCATCAGATTAGGCCATCAACAGTCACCTTTCATACGATAATGATTGTCCAACTAAAAAAAATAATAAGAGTCCCTCAACTGTCTTCGTTTCTCATTACATCTCATTGCAATACATCAGTTTTTCGAGCAAAATGTTTTGCTCCAACAGTTTTCTCGAGGATAGACTGACATCAATCTGAACTTATCGCGTAATATCAGCCGTGAGACCGTCAGTTTACCATCATCCATTTCACAGCCAAGGTCATGAACTGAAGTGATGGTAGACTCGTCATAGACTACTTCAAAAAAAGGTATATACCGAAGTACGAAAAATTCCTGTAGATGGGCCGGAAGTTCGCTTCCGAAGTGTACCCATAGTTCAGGATGGGCTCTATTTAGATTTGCGAATGAAGTAAGACCTAAAGTGGCTAAATGAAAGTATCGGAAACTTACAATCCTAAGAAGTGGCTGATCGTTCAGAAGGTCTGCGTAGTCTTGGTCCCTGACGGTGAAGAAAAAACGTCGCAGGAGGAGGTTCTTTTAAGACACCCCAAACAAAATAAAGAGTAAAAATAACAGATTGGAAAGTGTTAAGATGAAGGGCGGGCAAACAAATGTCAAACCCTGACTATGTCTATAGACGACCGCTCCGCTCCTATAAATCACTAGAATATCTGGGATTTAGGTCGTCCTACGACCTAGATCGTTTACGATTCTAGCTATTCGATAAAAATAGAGAATCGGCTGCGGGTAACCCTTAACAACCCTTAACCTTAACCTTTATGGCAATAAACCATATTCGAGCCGATCGTAAAACAATAAGGAGACAGAGGTCCTCCATCGGCTCTGTTACTATCAGCAGAATGTTCCCTCGGATGTTCCACATTTCTGTTGGTATTAACGAGATAATGCGATAAAATAATTAGCCACAGAAATTTAATAATGAAGGAAATCAATAATTTCTAGAATTAAGTTAGGAATTAAATTAAGTTAATTTAATTTTCTAAATAAATTCATCTAGTCATATTATTCCTAAGGATTTAGGATTAAGGAGAACTAAAGCGATTGATTAAACTAAAGAGATCGAGACAGAATCACATCCGGTTTTAATAATTTTTATGATTAAATAATTTTCAAAGATAAATTAATAAATTAATTTAAATAATTTTTTCCAATTATTGAAAAACTAATTAAATTTGGGGGAATTCTATCAACGAATAGGAAAATCTGATTATCCAAAATTCAACCTAAGGGTACAGATAAGAAATTGTAAAATAAACTTTATTCAAAATGAACTCCTTGATTTTAGGGGCGTCGATTTAAAGGATATATCGGGAAAATGAGAACATTTTTAGAGAAATTCTTATAATTTCTCGGAGAATTTCAAATATCAAAATTTCGAAATGGATTCAAATAGGGTATCAATAAGTTGTTTTTTAAAAATTATAAGGTTGTGAAGGGGCCCCCTTCACAAATAATATTTTTTAATTCCCGCCAAAAATCGATTTGAAAGAAATTCAATAAATTCGATCGATTTTTGAATACAATTTTCCATAGAATTATATTCAAACACTTAACGTTTTCGAATCTAATAATGCTAAATTATTTCTAAATAATCAACAAAGAAATTTTGTTACAACATTTTTTGAAAAATCAACCATTTTGAATTTTTTTTCTTTTGGAGAAAAAATCGAACGAAGCAATTTCATAGAATTTTCCGGATAATGTGTAATTTCAATTTTTCTGGAAATTCTATAACAGAATCGGGAAAATCTATTAGGGGGAATTAAACCTAAGAATGCAGAGAGGAAATTTTAAAATAAACTTTTTAAAAATGAAACCCTTAATTTTATAGACGTCGATGCAAAATGGGTACTTTTCAGAAAAAAGGAATCATTTTCTGGGAAATTAAAAATTACTAATTATCGAAATGGATTCAAAGAGCGGTAGGTGATCTATTAATACCTTAATGTTAGGGGGTCCCCTCAAAATTTATATTTTTAATATTCTGTCAAAAATCGAATTGTTAGAAAATAATATATATATTCGATCGATTTTTGTTTATAAATTTCCTAACAACTCTAGGAAATTAGATTTTTCAAATAATTAAGAATTTACTCTTATGATTAATCGTTACATATTCATCCGGACAATATTCTGAAATTTGGAGGAATTTTCCTCGATACAAAATAAATTCAATTACAATTACGATGCAGTGGCGTGCAGTCTAATGCGCAGAGCCCACCTGAAATATTGATAAAATCCTAATCAATTTTCATTGCTAACTAAAATTATTTTATTTAACAATTCTGTCAATAATCATCAAGCTTATCCAAAGCTTTTAATTGAGATATAATCTTATTTTATTCATTATCAAATCTATATTATCTTCCGATAAATAAATTTAAATTAAATCGGAAACTTTGGTTAAATAGCTTTCAAGATGACGTTCAATGAGCTTTCGAGATTTTGGAAGCATATTTTTTAGGGAAAAATTGAAATTTCATGAAAGGACCGATATTTAAATGAAAATAGATTTTAAAACGTAGAAAATTAAGTTCTCAACTTAAAGCTTTCTTTGAGCTTATAGTAGATTCAGATAGCTTTCAACGAACATTTCATATTTTATCTAAATATAATGAATCAAATATTAATTAGATTGCAAATTATATAAAATGTCATTTTAATATTAAGCTTTTAATAAGCTTACGAGATTTGTAAAGCTTTATTTTTGATAAAGTTGAAATTTCGTAAATGTGCCGTTATCTGGATATAAAATAGGGTTCTTAACGTAAAAAAATAAGTTTGGAACTTAGAGCTTTCGTTGAGCTTTTAATCGTTTAGATAAGCTTTCTACGAAAATTCTATATTTTACTTAAATTTAATTAATTCGATTCCAAATTATATAAAATAACATTTTAATTTTAGGCTTTCAATGAGCTTTCGAGATTCTTGGAGCTTTCTTTGGGAAAATTTGAAATTTGGTTAAAGGATCGTTATCTGTATAAATTGTTATAGATTTTAAAACGTATAAAAAATCAGTTTCGAGAAAAAAGCTTTCTGGGAGCTTTTCAGTTTTTGCAGAGCTTTTGCACGAAAAATTTAATTTTATATTTTTGTATTTTTTTTTAACTATTTTATAAACTTCCTGCGTTATTAAATTTTTTTGGATCCGAAGAAAATAACCCGGAAAACCGAATCAAATGTCGTGATGTGCGATATTCATAGTTCTCGGTGATTTTTTACTCATTTTTGATATAAATTTCAACTTTTTCGAAAAATTTAATTTTTACATTTTTATCTAACTGTCACAGACTTTGTCTGCGTTTTCATATTTTTTTTTCGGCCCAGGAAAATAAAAAATTCTGCACACCTTCTGGAGATGTTGACTACACATTTGACTATTGATTTGGTTCTAAATTAATTTTAATTAAAATTTCAGCACTGGGAGTTTTTTAGTCGATAGCGATTCGACTCGACCCAAAATTCATACATATTTTTATCTGCGCAGTGTATTTTCGAGCCGAGTCGAATCGTAATCGACTAAAAAACTCCCAGTGCAGATTTAATCGCCAATATTTTTTATTCAAATTTTCCCAAATTCCTATGGGATACTGGGAATATTTTTTTAATGGGTATATTTGACAAAACATACAATGGAAAAACATTAAAAATCATTACATATATTTTTTTCCATCCAATTAAGAAAATCACCCTGAATAATATAAAATTCAATATTAAAAAAACCAGGAAATTTTAAATGAATCATCATCAATTTAACGGTAATCAAATTAAACAACTCCTTAAAAAAAATGTTAACTTTCTGTTATCCCTTAAAACAAGATTTATTTCTTATGTGTTGGAGGATCCTCACCAATTTTTTCTAAATTTTTATCTTACCTAACAGGTTCATTTGTATTCATAGCCCTTTTTTCTACAAAATGAATAAAAACATTACACAGGTTAAAAAACTGTTAGAGTGGATTGCATTTCCAGGGAATTGGATTTCAATTTATATTAAATTTGATGTTAAAGATATGAAAGATTTATTTATTAGATAGTTTTGCCGAAGTTTTGGAATTAACTAATATTTTTTAACCACCCTAACATACGTGTATGAATAGGTATGTATTCCAACAGTACCTTTCTTTCTTAATAGTTAAGGAATATGGATAATAAAAAAAAAAGGGACGATCACCTTTATAATATTATACCCCAGGTCGTTGACATTGACTTTTCTAATGAATTATAAACAAGGAAAAAAATTTGGTTGTTTTTCTGGTCTATTTGAATACAGAGTTTAGGTTTTTTTTAATAGAACAATTTTTGGCGCAATTTATCTCTCGGTGGCCCACGCTATGCGCCATTTTCACCGTTTAGAAAGAGGTAAAAGACAAATAAGACAATAACAAAGATATGATTTTTTGATAGCGAATTTTAAAGCTCATAAAACTGGTATTAAAAAGACGTTTATTTTCCTTATATGTATAAACTTTATTTATTTTTGTATTAACATTGTATTCGGAACAAGTATTATGGAGAAAAAAAAATTCACACAGGTAACTCGCGAGTCGCGATGTACCTAACAAACACCTAAAACCTTAACATACAGTTGTCGCTTACCTTTATATATTTTTTTATTTGGTCACGTGATAACCTGTTTCTTCATAAATAATTATAATTTCAAATATATATGTGTAATAAATATAATACGAAATCAAATATATACACGTACGTACAAAGCATATCCCCCCACGGAACATTTATGCATTTTTCACAGTCAATTCGGATACCCAATTTCATTGTAAAACGTATTCAGTTACTTACAATGGCCGACCGCACCTTATAAAATTCGAGACACAGTAAAGAAAATTTTATTACCTGTACGGGAAAACACCCAAATTTCGATTTTAAACAATAGTTTTCCGGATTCAAAACTATTGTACGGGCGAAAATTTGGATTTTCCGGGAAATTTGTTAACGGGAAATAGGATAAAATTGCGCCATTCGAAGAATTTCAGTTGATCGACAAAACAAGTTTCTTAAGACAAGTCGTATATATAAAATTGTACAACATTTAAAAATGTCTTATAACAAAATCGTAACGATAGTGATCTCAGTCAGTTAAATACTATATATACAAAAAAAAATATATCCAAAAAATACTGTTCAGCTAAATGGTGGATACAAGTTTGAAGATAATAAAAAACGTAAAAAAAGAAAGAAATAATTAGCATTCCAAACAGTGATTTTTTTTGGTGGGAAACTTCTGCAAAAATTATTTTCTACAAATATGTTTTGTAATAAATTAAAAGCTCTTTCATTTTTGTGTCGAAAGAGACGCGGAAATTGATATACAACTTTTATATATTCAAAACTACCATTGAAAATTCGGATAAATCCATATGAAAGTCTACTTACAGGGATAGCATAACATTTGTTAAATGGTGTTAGGGACATTTAAAATAATATCCCTTCCGTAAATAAAGCTCCTAAATATTAAAAAAAAAATTTGAATAATCCAAAATTCAAAATCCAAATTTTAAAATTAACATCCTGCAGCAAAAACCTGAAATAAAAAAAATGAAATTTCAATAAAAACAAACAAACCTTAAATACCATTCCCGGAGTCATTTGATAGTTAAAATTAATGAAATTAGAAATTAAAAATTCTCTGACATTTGAAGGTCATTTTATGAATTTCTAATTAATAGTGCCGAAACTACTCAGCGGATTGACAAAGTTTATGAAAAGAATCTCTAGATAATTTACTTACCTTTAATTCGAAATCTTATTTAACCATGTCGATCTATTCTAACTTGAGATATGTTCAAATATGTGAGACTACCTTTTAGATAAATTAAAGAAAATTTGAAAAATTCGTATCTCGTTATAAGGGTACCCTAATTGGATCTTAACAAACTTCAGTTAATTTTTCTATAAATAACATACTATGGAATCCTCTTTTGAACTCTAGGGTACATTACACAGATGTTCAGGTGCTTAGAATTAATTTTAACTGAAAATAGGCCGACATATGGTGACCATTGCGCAAAGTTGTGCTCAATTTTTCATATGAAATCCTAGAAATCAAACAATTTCGTTGGAAATCGGAAATTATAATAAAATTTTGCGAAATGTCTATTAACCGAACCTTTATGAAAATCTCAACCTCTATGAATATTAAATATTTAACATAAAATTCGAAAATACAGGATTCGAATTGCCCGATTTACGTGACTTCAGGTCGCGACATTTGATCAGGATTTCCCGATAATTTTATGCGGATCCAGAAGAATCTAATGATGCAGAAAGTTTATAAATTCGTTCAGGAAAAATACAAAAATATCAAAACTAAACTTTTTGTACAAAAGCTCTGAAAAAATTTAAAAGCTCTCAGAGAGCTTTATTTTCCGAACTTTATTTTTAACGTTTTAAAATCTGTTTTCTATCCAAATAACGATCCATTATCGAAATTTCAAATTTTCCCAAAACAAAGATTCAAAAATCTCGAAAGCTTATTGAAAGCTTACAATTAACATGTTATCTTATATAATTTGGAATCGAAATTTTATCCAATTTAATAAACTTAAATGAATAAAGGAATTTTCTCAAAAAGTGTATCCAAACTTTTAAAAGCACAACGAAAGCTCTAAGTTTCAAACTTTATTTTGTACGCATAATAATCTATCTTCTATCCAGATATCGATCCTATAACGAAACTTAAAATTTCCCGAAAATAATGAAATATGAAATTGTCACAGACAGCTTGTCGAAACTACTAAAAGCACAACGAAAGCCCTAAGTTTTGAACTTAAGTTTTTACGTTTTAAAATCTATTTTCTATCCAGTTACCGTTCCTTTAATCAAATTATAACTTTTCACAAAAAAGGCCTTAAAAATCTCTAAAGCTCACTGAAAGCTTAAAATTAAAATGTCATTCTATAAAATTTGTATTCGAATTTTTATCCGGATCATTAAATTTAAACGAAATGTAAAGTTTTCATCGAAAGCTTGTCCAAACTATTAAAAGCACAATGAAAGCTCTAAGTTTAGAACTTAATTTTTAACGTTCTAAAATCTATTTTCTAGCCAGATATCGGTCCTTTCACAAAATTTCAAATTTGTCCAAAAAATAAAAAAAAAACGCTTCAAAAATTTCGAAAAGCATATATTTATGCAAAATAACAGACAGATAGATGAATTTTTCAAAAAACGGCAAGCAAGGATAATGATTGCCTCCATGAAAATTTAGCTATAATCCAATTCAATTCAATTCATTAAAGCTTTTCTAGAGATTTTAATTTCCCGCAGAGCTTTTTAACGAAAGTTTCCAATTTCCACCAGAAAATCAAATTTAAAAATTTCCTAAGATTAAAATTTCTATATTAGTATTCTAAATTTGCTAGTCTATCCCTGAAAGTATATTTAAATTGAAAGAAAATTGTATCTCTCGTAATTAGCAATCCCTAAAAAAATATTCCACTGAACGTTCCTGTGTTCAGAATCCTCCAAGCCTCTATTAGACGTTCACTATTCCAATCATGATATTTCATGCTGTTATTTTAATCACGCCAACGTTCCTAGTGGCTTCCCACTTTATTGCTGTGTGGTTCCTAGCATTGACTACCAACAGTACTCACTAATTGGCTACTGACTCAAACCCTTACTTACTACTATCCCAATCGGACGGGTGTGGTTCAACCACGTATTTAAGTCCAGCGCATTCAACCTCAAGGAATGAACACTGTTCAACCATGTAATTTAAACTTCACAGTTGGACCCTATGTCTTAGATCGTATGAGTTAAATCGTAAGGTTTAAACTGCATAGTCATGCCCCATGATTTATTAAACCCCATGGTTAAACATCTTGGTTTAAAACAGGTCGACCGTTCCTCATTTTTTCTGGATTTTATTAGTTAAAACTGAAGAAAACCACTATAAGTACTATTGTTCCGGTGGTCAGAAAAAAAAAAATCCCAAATGATTTCCTACACCAAACCTACGGAACATATTTTTTCCAGAAATGTCCTACGATCTCTTCTGATTTTCCTGGATTATTTTTTGGCCAAAATGAATGAAAACGCTATAATTAATAATTCCGGTGGCCAGAAAAATTCCTTAAAATTGCCTATCTCAAACCGATGGAACAAATTGTTTTTCCTAGATTTTTTTTTGGCTATAATGGAAGGAAACCACTATAAGTAGTACTTCCGGTGGTCAGAAGAAATCCAAAAACAACTCCTACGACCTCTGATGATTTTTCTTATACTTTATAGGTCAAAAGGTAGGAAATCGTTGTTTTATTCAAATGTTCAGTTTCCTGTTATAGTTTTTAAGCCAAAATAAGGGATTAATATTGGGATTTTTTAAATTGAGAATTATTTTGTAAATTATGGACGAAATTAAGAAAATATCGATAATAAGTGAATCTTCGTTGCATATTTTCTTTCGAAGATTATACCCAGAATTTGACCAGAATTTTTGGACGAATTTTCCTTGCGACATTTTTTGTTCAGATTTTCTTTTAAAAATTCATTTAAAAAACTATAAGAATAAGATATTTTGGAATAAGGAATTAAATAGAATAAGAAATAGAATTTCAGGACATTTAATACTTATTGTTTCAAATTGTAGATAGGAAATTAATTAATGATGAACGTGAAAAAGAGAGCAGAAAGGTACCATACGGATGGGACGTTTTTTTCAGTAATTTAACCTTTTGGACATAATTCTTCTAAAATTACTTAATAATTAATTTTATTATAAATTTATCTTAAATATGTAAATAAAATAAATAGAAATTATATCGATTTCCACTGGTTTTCTAATAAAATATCTAACGTCTAATACCCAAATAATTAAGTGTCCATAAAGAGAAACCCATACACCTTACCAAAAGGTAATTTGTTTGGGTTACTCAAAACCCATACAACTAAAGCATACCTAACATTACCTCATATCGTAATATTTATCTACCAGAAAATTTTCAAAGCTTTCATTTTCCAATAAATTCATTCCAAATTTAAATTTTCTATCAAAGCTCTTATCTATTTCCACTTGAACTGGAAATACAGATTCATTCTTACACATACAAATTTAAATCCATATTTGGATAAATCCATAGTAAGAGAAAGATTATGATTAATTGAGGATTGAGGCAATTCATTAATAAAATAAAATTACCTACTCACGTCTTCAATTTTATATGCACAATGGCTCACCAGTTACAATGCACCAAATTCAACATTTGTTAATTAAATTATTTTTTTAACAAATACAACTACACAATTAAAGTTATCAAGGTATTGTAAATGGGAAAGGAAGGTCGGGGGGGGGGGGGGATCGGGGTGGGTGAAACTTCGCTAGTTTCATAAAGTGCCAGTACTGCCAGTTCTAATTTGACCGTCGCATTGGTTTGAAACTTTTTTCTTTTAACGAATAATAATCAGTATATATCGGTAAAACGGTATATCTAATCAATTGTTTAAATAATATATTGATTTGAAAGTATTTCGATTTGGTGGGTTGTAGTATAGTGGTGATATATGAAAAGGTCAAGGGAGTTATACCATTTAAAGATCAATAATAACGATTTTTGTTGTTTTACTTTTTAACTTCACGTTTCATAGCGTGAAATAAAAAATAATTAATCATCTTTGATTATATAAAAATTATTTTATTGTAGGAGTGAGTCATGTTGGATTTATTTTATTTTTTTTATTATGAAAATAAGAAAAATCGTGATGAAAATCATCGACCACCTAAAAGCTTAATAAAAATTATACATAAATTTGGGTCGATATTATCATATTATTGAGCTAAATATCTATCAATTTCGACCGAAAAGTTGTAAATTAACCGAAAATGAAAAAAACCTTACGGATATTGAGACGTGTGACAAATTTCAATTAAATTTTATAAAAAAAAATATTTTCCATTTTATTATTTAATTTTTTAATTTATTAAAAAAAAATAACAAGTCAATTGTGGTTTTGAGACAATACAACAAGGGATTTTCTAATTAACAACTTGAATGAAATCAGTATTGTTTCACAATTAACAAAAACTATTTCCGAATGACTAATCTCGTCTTTTATCTACAATAATTTCATTAGAAATTTGAATGGTTTAACAAGAATTTCGTTGAATACGTTTTTCCATACCCTGTGGTATTTTATTTTTGCTTTGCCATTTTTATAATCACCGACGGTTTAACCGGTTTATTGATTGTTTGTCAGTTAGGTCATCTCTTTATAAATTATTCAATCAACAATCGAATGTATCGATCGATATCCGAGTAAAAATAATTGATTCAAGTTGTTGGTTGTTAGTTGTTTTCCTCAACAGGAAGCAACAATTCAAAGCAAAATTACAAAATAGCTTCTAGCGAGAAAAACTCGTAATAGAATAGAAATAAATATTTTCTGGGCAAGATATTCATAAGAAATTACTTAAAAAAAATATGAAAGCTTTACAGAACATTCTGTGAGGGATTAAAAAATTTTTTATTTAAAAATAAATTTTTTTAAAAATCGTCTAATTTTGACGTCCTCTAGACTGAATTTCTATACAAATAATTGTTTCTAAAAAGCGTCTTCCAGAAATGGTCAATTGAGAAATTTTCCAATTGAAATACGTTTCTTCCTATGAAATAGGAATACATTAAATACTGAACGAATGTCCCAAAATGTAAGTAACAAAATGTCTTCGTTAGCTACCAATTTTTTCTAATCGTGGAATTTTTGGTCCACACAAATTTTAATTTATTTAGCCAATTAATTTAAAAATCAAATAAATAAACTCTCTAAATAAAGTATTATTAAAAATATGTAATTTGTTTAAAAAAAAATATCCCGCAAAAATATCATACAAACAAGACTAAAAACCCGCAGGTTGGATCGGAATTTTGATCTTCCTATTCGCAAGCTGCAGCTGCAAAGATTACACGGAGGTTACATCAACACAGTGGCGTGCGGTCGATATCTCCATGAGGTGTGCAGAATTTTATGTCCTTAACAAAATGTTACAGCCTTTATCATATGCGTTTGCTTTATTCATGAATTTTCATAGGCAGAAAATATTACTCAGCAATTGTATAACATTCTTTAGAAAAATGTCAAAGCTATTGGCAGCTCGTGTACTAGACTTTCTATAGATTAGAAAAGACCGTACCGTCCGATAAGCTTCTGGGTTCCTTTTTAGGAAGTAAGCATAAAATTTCTTACGATCAGCTAATTTTAGGGATCATTCAAAATTCTTCAGGATTTCTATAGATAAATTACTGAAAATCAGAAGGATGTATTAAGGAAATTCCCAGCATTCTCTAAAAAATCACTTGTCGTAGGAAATCGTTTCTCTTACCTCGTAATTTTATGAAAATAATTTTAAGACAATAAAAGTGGCGCCCTGAATAAATTATCCTATCGACAATTTATTGAAAAATTCAAATTTCCAGATCCCTTAAGTGCTTATCAATTTCTCTGAAGTCCTTTAGCAAATTATAAGAGTTCTTTAAGAAAAATTTAACATTAATCAGAAATGTGTCTGATTTTTCAAACCATTACACGGTCAAAATTCCCAAGAATTTACAGAAAAAATTCTGAAAAATTCGAAAAGTAAGAAATTAATTAAATGTGAAGAAAAAAAATTACGTAAAGTCGGTCAAAATCGGGAAAGTATAAGCTTATTATGTGAAGGCCTTTATTCAGACGTTGATGCATCAGATTCTTATTCAGATTAAGGATCTCCACTTTGTATTTTCGGGTATTTGTTCCCTCTCTGATATAGGGTTTTTTTTTATTGCCCACCGTCGACCTAGCTCTGCATAAGCAGTATAAGCAAATGTCATATCTCTGTTCAATCAATTTTACACTCCGAGTTTCCTTTGGCTCGTCTGGAGAGTCTCAGATGGAGAATATCTAATTGAATGGATCAAATATCCAGGATATCAGCATGTTTTTTAGACTATACATTCGGTCTACCACTCTACCGTTCTAATTATACATAAAGTTTATTACAACAACACTGAGACTGACTGATAATAGGGCGTTAAAAAACGTTGCAGGAATTAAATCAATTGACAAGATAATGAAATTACAATCTAGTACTTAAGCCTAATAAGACTTAATTTAAATTTAATTCTAACTTCCATGGTTTAATACCATGGTTCATCTTAAGTTAGTGGTAGAGTTTCTGAATTTGCTTATAGCTTAGAAGCTTATTGCATGTTGACATCAGCAGAGAATTTCTTCTTATCGACCAGTCCATTTTTCTGAATTTAAGTCCTGTCTTTAAATTTGTATCATGCTATCGATAAATTTGACGATCAAGGTTTAGATCTATAGTTAGAAATTTCCCAGTAATATTTGAGATAGCTTTAAGTTGGTCAAAGGGTTCGCATGATTTTGGTAGCCCATTTGAAGTCTCCACAACTCGAAACCTAATTGTTTCACATGTTACATGGCATGTGGTTAAAACTACCCACTACTAAAACCCACTAACAGTGGAGAAATCGTAGTGACATAGCCTCTCATACGGTTCTTTATGCCGGAAGTTTGGTCATAAGTTTTATTTTAAAAAACTTATCAATTCTTGGAGAAATGAAAATATATTCGGAAATTTCGGAAATATGATAAATCTAGAAACCTAAATATGTTTTCAAATAAATAATGAAGAATGTAAATTCTCGAAATTTTAAAAATGTTAACGCCCGAATTTAGACGGCTGGTTTCCCACGACTTATCGATTTTTTTTAATGAATTAGGGATAATGGGGTAGATTTGAAGCAAATTCAATCAATATGTTAGATTCTTAATGCGAAAATAAAAATTATTTACGATTTTGTTTGTTTCAGGTGTGCTCTGCGCCCTCTGCGCATTAGACAGCACGCCGCTGCATCAACAGTTTCGTTAGGTGATTTATAGCTGTTCTTGGACTGATTTTTACAATCTAGGTTACGTACTGGCGAACAAAATGAAGGATCCAACACACAATTATTGAAGAACCTGAAGGCAAGAAAATTCAAAATAATAACTTTGTAGCGTTGTCATAAATTTCCTTTAAAAATTAGTTTGGATTAAAAAATTTCTTGAAAACCCTACTTCTTCAAAAAGTTAAAAAAAATCCTCTGTTCAAAAAATCTTCAATGATTAAATTTATAGAAATTTAAATTCGTACAAAATTTTCGGATTTTTCGAATTTTTATAACATTTGATTTTTGTAAAATTGTAAAATTTTTGACAATTGAGGTATTTTCATTAATTTTACCGATTCTCACGTGAATTTCCGAAATTTTCATTTCTAATGAAAGAAGATTTTAGAAGATATCAGAATTTTTTAAATTTAAATTTTTCAATTTTTTTAACATTTTCCTATTTCTCAAAATTTTTCGATTTTCACCAAACTTCCTGATTTTAATAAAATTTGTACCGACCATCCACTACGTTTTTCGTGAAAATTGTTGGTGTATTCTCTGAAAATTTGGGACATTTGCTCAATCATGCAACCTGAAAGTTTATTCACAAATTTCTAGATACAATATTCAGGGATTCATAGATTATGTGGCTCCAGATTACTTCTTCGAATATGCTAGTGCTATTTTAGCGAATACTCAACAAATTGAGGAGACATCTGATAACTCTGAAAATAATTTGAAATTTATTACATAAATAAGCATTCTAATTACGCATCTAATGATAAGGCACGAAATTCTGTCGAAAATTTTAGGAAATTCTCCATAAATATTTAGCGAACTCTCGGAAATAATTGGGAATTTCTATGAATATTTGTTGCAAATAAGAATGAATTTTTACCGAATTTCAAGGATCATACAGAAATATGTAGAGAATTGAATCTTATGAATGTTGAAAATGTTGGAATGTTTTCAATTAAATTTATGGGGGGATTTTCCGGTTTCTCAGGAATTTGGCAGAAATATTTAGACATTCGAGACCTTGATTGATGTAAGATTATTCTGGAGATTATAGAATTGGGAATGTTAAACGGAGCTATCAGCAATATTTCCGAAATATTGGAAATTGTAGAACAGACTTTTTATAAAATCATTCCCCTGATTTTAGGGGGGTCGCTATGTTTGAATGTGGAGAAAAATTGTACAAATTTGTCTTTTTATTAAAAATTTAGATTTGGATTTTCTCTTCTCGTTTAGCTTCAGATTTTTATCAACGATTGCTTACTTGTTCCGTTGATGGAATAACAATAACAACAAAAATGGATGAAAATTATTAAAATATTTCAAAAATCTATCAATCGGGTTCATCACTCCATCATTCAATGCATTACATGATTTATCTGACGTCAATCTGACCAAATTGATGGACTGAACTGATGGCAAACTGATCGTGTAACCCCTCCGTTTAAGAGTCTGAAAAACAAAATTTATTCAACCCGATTACTGGCATAGTTAATAAACCGAAATTTCATCTTCTAAAAAAGGGTTACGGGAATACATTCCCTAAGGAAACGTTACTTTAAAAAATATTTTAAATCCGAAGATAATTTTCTGTTCAAAAAATGTACCAAATATTGCAAATCAATTTTTTCAAACGAAACTTACCAATTTAAAATTTTTAAAAATCAACGAAATTATAATTCTTTTAACAAACTCATAAATTTGTCAGATTATGGGGTATTTTATTATGGGGGTGGTGGAACCGGAGGTTTATTACTTATTCGAAAAATATACCATCCGAACCCTTAAAAATATCAACTATACTGTTTCGTATAATGAAAATTACCCTTAACTTCCCCTGATATGTTTCTGGCACAATGATTCCTAAAATGATCTTTCTAAGCAAAAATAAATAAACATGTACCCCACATTTTGTTGACAAAAATTGCCCTCAAAATAAAATGTTAAACATTTACAGCATGGTTGCCCAAGTAAATATTATCTTCCGGGTAAGAAAAAATATTATGAAATTGATCCTGGCTAATGTAAAAATAAATAGTAAAAAGTAATTTTTATGACCAATTTTATGACTTATTTTGGTAAATTTCTTCATTTAATATTCATTCATTATGTTAATTTTTATTTGCTTCAGAGGCGAGAAGTTGGGAGGGGGAGGGGGCTGTGCCGGCCTAAATCTTTGAATATATCTGTCTCCAAGCATTAACCGCTTATGTCGTTTTTTCCAATTTTTCAGGAGAGCGATTTAAAGTTTTATAAATTTATTCCGATACATGAACTTACGCGGTTAT
>JANTOP010060663.1:0-22630 GCA_027564815.1 Symmerus nobilis | reverse complement strand
AGCGTAAATTGTGGAAAAAAAACTTTAATGCCATATGAAAATTCCAATTTTCTCAAAAAGTCAGCGATTATCTCAATAATATACTAGAATTACACAGGATTTGGTTAAATGTCAAAAAACATTTTTAATTTTTGTTCAACATAAAAAGCTTTTGTCGGTAAAGAAAGGCTGTACAAAGCGAATTAAAACAATTTTATTCATAATCATTCTAAGAAATCCACGCACATATAAATAAAATATAAGAACTTGGAGGGCCTTCCCACTCTCTTCTGCCATTTTCAACAGAGTTACATACAGGAATACCTCGCATAGTACTGCTTCGATCAGTACGGTTTCTCTATAGTACGGTTTTGAAATTTTCAAAAAAAATCTTTGAGATATTAAAATTTCTAAAATTTCTGAAATTTTAAATTTTTATGAAATTTCCTCACTTTTTTTTTAATATAATTTCGATTTTTCAAAAAAAAATGTCGATTCAAGAAATTTCGTGATTTTTTCCAATTTTGTCTTTTTTTAAAAATTTTTAATTTTTTATGAATTTTGAAAATTTAATTTTTTAATTAGGAAAATCCCCTTATAAAATTAGCTGCTTAATTCTATCAAGATTCTTCGAGAAATTCTAAGCTAGTTTGTAGATAATTTACCCGATTTTTCCCATCTTTCTCCCGACTTTTCCCATAATTATCAAATGTTCTTCAAGGAGTTTTCTTCGGTCGTATTTCCGTTACCCTTTTTCCCGTAAAAAAATAGCTTATTCGGAACCCTTCATTCTACCATCGATTTTTGACCTTTTTTTTCTTTAATTTTTCCCTATTATCCCAGACATTTTTTACTTAACATTTCCGTGTTGGCATATTTTTCTACCCGTACTTTTTCTACACCCATACACCATCCCTTAATCGAATAGTTTTAAATTTCATCATATCCCGTTCCATTTCATTGTAACCAACCACCACCTTCACCCCATGTAAAGTAATTTCCATGAAAATCCAAACATTGCGAGAGAGAAAGAGCTTTTTTCACTGAGAGAAGAAAATTCCGTTATTAAGGGTTGATTTCCGATCATATACCGAATGGAAGCTTTTCCAATTTTCCTACTTCGTGGGACATAAAACATCCATTTCCCGACCATAAATTTTCAGTGTTGTCTGCAATGCCGGTCGGGTACGGATATTCCGGAAAATCGAATTTGGATTTGAAATCGGGGCGTGTGGAAAATTGTCCGTGAAAAATATTGTGGAAATTAGGAACGGTTACGGTTGAAATTATTTAAAGAATTTAAATTTGACTGGGAAATCCGAAATGTAATTTTCCTGACCTAATTTTCATTCGAATTATTTTAATCAGTGAACTGGAAATTATTTCCTTTTGGTTTTCTCTTGCACATATAATTTTCCCTGTCCTAGATAATATAAATTATTATTTTTTTTTTATTACCAACAAGAGGCTCAATTTTCTTTATCCTTCCTTGCGGTAATTTTATCTTTTCCCCATTCTGACCGTTTAATAATTTATATATTTATATAAAGGAAATATAAATAGTTTTTCTTTTTTGTCAACTCCTGAAATAATCCTAATACCCTGGCGACCTCATAATTTATTATAAAGATTTCCTTTTCGTCGTCGGTTTTATCTGTCCTGCGGGTGTAATTTCTTGAAGAAAGGTCCTTCAATATTTTTTTTTATTAAAATTCCTAACCATTCGATGACCCGTCCTTGTAACCGTTAAAAATATTTCCTGAGGGAATGGACATTTCGTATGTATAGCCCCACGGTATGCGCCATAATTTTGATTTTTCTATCAACTCCCATTGGACAATTAAAACCACCCCGCAAATAAATCACATTATCTTCCGGGTAGCCCATAAAAATCCATACGGCATAGGGGGGAAGGGGGGTGAGGAAAGATATGTTTTCCGTTACTGAACCATTAATAATTCATAAAAGAAAACATTAAAAAAATTTTTAATGTACTCGTTTGTTCCATGAAATTTATATGACATTTGGTTTTGGTATATATTTAACCAGATGTGTAAAAAGAAAGAACCCATTATTATTTTATGGGCCGGAACAGACTGGCAGTAAAAAATTATGTATAACAGGATAGGTATATCTCATCCACATCCTTCATCCCTACATCCGATGGCAAAGCAACACGTCGGGTAAAATTCTCTGGCATTTTTCAATTTCATCGCAGACGATTTTATTAATAAAAAAGAAATTCCATTAATTTAAAACCTCCAGTTATTTCATGAAAGGGAAATTTCCACTTTAGGGAAAATCTTGAAAAATGACAGTTTTTTCTACCCATCGAATTACTCGGGATGACACATTTCGTGATTTATTAAATTTAATCTATCACCTGAGGAGATTCGAAGGAGATTAAAAAATCCTAAATTGTCAATCATTGAATCGGGGCCAGCGGGTCGGGAATCCCCTAGAAATTATTTTCCAGTAATTTTAAATAAATTTTAAAGACTTGATAATATGTCCTAGATTGTATATCAAAAAGAAAACATGAAAGGGAAATCTTGGTCTTTTTTTTCTACACCTTACAACCTGACCCGCTTTTTTCCTATTTTTTTTTCTTCACGCCCGTCGATATATGGAAAATAGGAAACTTGAAAGAAAATAGATACTTCAAGTATTAAAAACCAAACAACAACGAGATGGAAAAAAAACCGTTTATCAAAGCTTTTCAATTTCAATAACCAGGAAAAAGTTTTACCGTCTCCTGAATTATGATGGAAAACCGCCCTCCACTTATGGATTTCCCTTTTTTTTTATCATCAACTCATCATTTCATTCGATGGGTTTTTTCATAATTTTTTTTAAAGAAAATTCTGGTTGCCGATTTTCTGGGGGACCGAGGGAAATGTGGATGAAATGAAAGTGCCTATCACTTATGTTTGGTATAGAAAAATTACAAAAATAATCGTTTCGGTTTAAAAAAATATATAATCTTGGTAGGAAGACTGGCATATTATTTTGGGGAAAATAATTATCTTAAGTGCCAGCCCGTAAAATTTAAAATTTAAATTTACCGATGATTGTATTAAAATAGAAAAGGTTTTATTTTATCTCATTTTTATCGAAAGGATGGATAGTTTTTTATTTATTCTTTTAATACCCTGAAAGGATGAATTGGATGTTGTATTAATAGTAATTAAAGGGTAGTAAACTGGAAATAATTTGTGGAGCCAATTTTCCTATTTATAGTTTCATTCAGTAATTTTTTATGACAAAATCAGGTCGTCCTTTATTTAAAATGTCTGTTGTAAGGAAAATGGGATAATAAATTGGATTGAGTTCTCATAGAGCTTTTCAGCTTTCGCGGAGCTAGTAGGAAACTATTTTGGGTTTTTTTTTTGCAGAAAATTGGTGTTAATGCGAATAAAATTGTTCCCTAAAATCAAAAGCTTTCTTTAAGCTTTGAAGCTTTCGTGGAGCTTTTGTATGAAAATTTGAAATTTCAGTAAATTTTTATTATTCGGATAAAAATTTAGATTTTGAAAGTATAAAATGTAAGAAAATCAGAAGAAATTTTTGTCAGAAAATTTGGAGTTTTGTTGCAGTTAAATTGGAGCTTTTGTAGGAATACAATCAAAACTACTCAGAAACAAAATTTGGAGTCTCAAAATTTTTTTTAGGCTCCGTTTTTGAAAAAAAATTAAAGACTCAAAAGTTTTTTAAAAAATTGATTCAAAAATTTTTATACCATTTTTTGAAATAAAAAAATTCTCGCCTCAAAATTTTTTTAGAGCTCTTTTGAAATTTTTTTTTGGTAGACTCCTTTTTTTGGAAATTTTTTGAACCAAAATTTAAAGTCTCAAACTTTCTTAACCCTTATTTTGCTAACACAAGTTTTTATGACCCCTTTTTTATATTTCCACCTTAATATCTTCGTTTTAATAAAAAAAAACAAATGGGGGCCCAATATTTTTAAGACCCCCCAGTCTCTAGTGTTGTTCCAACACACTACCATTTCACAATTGCCATTCAAATCAGACTACAGTCCCAAAGTAGCTATACGCAATCGATTGAGCTTTTAGAATTTTGCCGAAGCTCACAACATAAACTGCTGACAGTAGCGAGGAGTAAAGATCGCGGTTGAATAGTCTAAAGTCCTTGATTTCCGTCTAGGACGGAAAATTGTTTGTTCGAGTGCCTCCTGGCCTCTACTCCTTGATATGAAATTCTTATCATTTTCTGAAAGTCTGGGCGACCAAAAGTCTCTTGTCAATTCTTCATCATAGAGACGTTGTTTTGCATTTGTTGGATCAAAACGATACCCGCAAGTGAATTAAGTCTTTACGATCAAATGTGACCTGTTACCGGTCCTGTTTGCCTAGAATTTGACAGTTTTATTCCAAAACCTTGGAAACCATCTTATCCTGCTATTTTTATATAATCTCTAATGAGGAGGGGATGTTCCATACGATGCTGTTCTCTCTCAGATTCTATGAAGGATTTATTATTGGCTTGGGGTGAGGAGGAAAATAGGCAATAGGCATTGTGCCGCGGAAAAGACGGGAAGAGAATTTTAGAAAAAATATGTAGCAATAATTCCCATTTTCGGCCTTTCCTCGACTTTACGCGACTTCTCTAATTTATCGAACATTTTCTCCCTTTTTCTCGACTATTCCCCCAATTTTAATGTTTATTTTTTAAACTTTGGTGACATATCCTACCGCTTCCATACTTTCTTCAACTTTTTCAACAATTTTCTGATTTATTCAGACTGTTTCCCTAAATTATCGAATATTTTATTAGTTTTTACGACTTTTTGTTAAGCTAAACAGTCTAGTTAAGCAAATTTGGATGCGAAAAAACAGTCTTTTCTTTCGCTAAGGAAATTCAGTAAAAATCAGGGTCGGAAAGTCGGCCACATATCAGGGCATCAAATTGCAGGAATAATCAGAGCAATTCGATTCGGAAAATTACAGATATAGTCAGGGCAGTTCGTATAAGTTTCTCAATTTTAAGAAAAAAGTTCGGTAAAATTTAACCAGAAAATGTCGGGGAGAAAATTAACAAAAATCGTTAAAAGTCAGGAAAATATCTGAAAAAATCAGAAAAAATCTTCGACAAATTTCAGGAATATTTTAAGTTGACCAATTTCGGAAAAAATCGGAAAAATTAGAAAAAGATAAGAAAATTTTGGGAATAATATTAGGGAAATGTCTAAAAAGTACAGTCAAATGCGGGAAATATTCGAAAAAAATCAAATCACTTCGAAAAATTAAAAACGAAAGTTTGAAAATTCTTAACAAATTCAGAAAGCGGCGTAAAAAAATCGAAAAAGTCCGGAAAAGTTAGTTAGATTTTAGAAAAGTCAGGGAAAATCATGTAATGTCGAAATAATTAAGTAAAAGATAGAAAGTCACAAAACATACGGTAAAATTTAGTTTCGGTGTCATGAAAGTCGGCAAAAATCATTAAAAATCGGGGGAAGTCGGTAAAATATCGGAAAAATCGGGAAAATTAATAAAAACGTCGGACTTAACTTTTAAAAATCGTCTCGACTTTTCCAGATTTTTTTCTGATTTTTCCCGACCTTCGAACCGCTGTCGAATTGTTTTTCAGTAAATAAAACACAACTTTAGGTATAATTAATTTCATTTATTTATTTAATTTATAAATTAATTTACGATTTATTTTAAAATTAATTTTAATCGGACCTCCATCCACTATTTCAATAAATAATAAACGAATCACGAAAACCCTAACCTTTAATAAATTTTCTATTAATTTCTTCAACCTACAATAAAATTATTTTATTATTTTCGTGCAAAACTAAAACTACACCGGCATGAAATGACCTAATAAATTAATAAATTAATTACATAATTCCGTTTTTTACTGGATAGGCAATTATTAAATATGAAATGGAAACAGTTGCGTGACTGGCAGTGTATTTTATTTTAAAATGTTATAAAAATTAATATCAGTAAACGATAAATTTAATTAAATTTGTAACATTTCGGTTAATTTTCATCCGAATATAATTGACCTTAAGTCCATTACACCTAAACCTAATTTTATCGCCTCTCAAAACCCCCCTGGTTTTCTATTATCGATTTTTTTGTTTTCCCCAGTAAATCAATAAATAATTAATTTTCTTTCATCAAATAATTTATTTATGAAAAATAATTTTGAATGGAAATTCTGTAGTCACGAGAATCACCAGAAAAAAAATGGGTCATTAAGTAAATAAATTTTTTATCGATCACGAGACTTATTTAATATAAATTTTGTAAGTGTAAAAATCGGGTAATTGTTTAAAATCGATTTAAAAAATTAATCTCCTAAAGTTAATAATCGGTCTAACGATATTTCGACGTTGGAGAGCGGTGCACGGGGCTGATGAACATCCAGCGCCAAGTAATGGCTTTGCGTCGGTGTTCAATAAATCAGCCCCGTCCCAAGGCGATTGTAAATTTAATCCAACAACGGTTACCGATCGAAAGAAACCGTCCGATGGTAATGGGAATCCGCTACCAATATTATCGAATCGACAATCGATTAATTACCGATCGGATGGTACCGGTGGTACCAGTACCGGTAGTAAAAATACATCGATAGTACATTCACCGTGGTGTCAATTTAAGTGTTCATCGACAATAAATCATATGGTAAATTTTCATTTTATATTTAAGAAAATTTATTTTGTATCAACATTTTTTTATGCAAATAAAATATAAAACAACCCCCAAGACATCTTATGTTTGTTTCTTATTTATTAACTGTCTTTTATGACTCACTATCCGACACCCTCTTTGCAGATAAGATACATAGAAAATCAAGAAGAAAAACAAGAAATATTTAAATTAAATTTCCCACATTACCGGATCAAAAGAATTCTCTTTCATCCCCCCCGATCCCGATTGCAATGTACCAAATTCCCTAATTTCCATACTAAACAAAACTTTCCTGGAAAAGAAAATACTTTCAATGAAAGTTTCGTGTCACAGGACATTCAAATTGATTTTTTTTTTTTTTTGTATATTAAACGTTGGGTTGGGTTTGGGTGTTTTGGTTTCTGTTCATTTAAATATAAAACTAAATGAATGGAAGAAGTTTATCGAGTGATACAACCAACCCACCCCGATTCATTATGACCCATCAATTTAAATATTTTCAAAGTCTTTATTGTCTTTTTTTTGGAAAAACCCCTCAAACCCGATGACTTGACACTTTATTTATTTTGTCAAGATTAATAAAAAGTTTCTTTGTTTTTTAATTTCTTTACCCTCGAAACCAAATCATTTCTGGCAACCAGTCGATTCGTATACCGGTGAATTTATCCTCAAACCTGATTCTTCTTCTTTTTTTTACAAATTTCCTTTCATCCCTATTTTCCCCCACAGATTTTCTTTTGATTCTCTCTTTACTTAAGGGATAGAAAATGTCTCTGACGGTAGAAAATCGAATTTCGGATGATGGTATAGTAGATCAAGGAAAATAATAAATTTGTTGATTTTTCTTAACGACTCCCTTCATTTGACTTCCTGTGCCAGGAGTTCCGGGAAAAAAAAATCAAAGACGAACTATAAATATTGTTTCAAAACATCGACAGAGAATTCCTAATCCGATTACTCCCTTCTTTTTTAAATTACTATTCATCTCGGATTACTAATGTTTTGTTGGTTAATAGAGATGCTTATTATTCCTTATATTTAATAGGGAACCAAAATAGAAAGGGTCGTAAAAAATCAGAAATCCTCATTTAAGTACTTCTAGGATTTACATTCCGTTATTAGAGGATTTAAAGACGGACGGGGAAAAATATGGCATCTTTTTGTGGTAAATTTTGGATTCCTAAACGGAACTTTTTCCGATTTCCATGATTAATTGTTCGAAGTTTGGTGTTATGGGAAAATCATGATAATCTGTTTAGGTTAGTCTATCTAATAATTTAATCATTAAAAAAAAATAGAAAACCTAGAAGTTAATGGGTAATGAAATATGGCCCATTATTTTTGCAACTTTTCCGTTCATCTCCATTTCGAGGAAAATCGGAAACTATTTTCTTTTATGAGTCTGGTTTATTTGTAATTATAAATTGACTGTTTCAAACATTTCCCTGCAAGGAACATCTATTAAGGACATCTGTTAAAATTTATCTGGGGTTTAAGACAGGCAGTGGCTGTCTTAAGATACTTTGATAGTTAGGTAAAAATACAAAAATTAAATATTTCGGAAAAGTTGAAATTTATCTCAGAAAAATCAAAAATTCGTAGTCTCGCACCGAGAAATTTGAATATCGGACATCGCGAGATTCGATCCGTATTTCCCGATAATTTTCTTCAGATCTAAATAAATCCAATGATGCAAAAAGTTTATAAATTAGTCGAAGAAAAATACAAAAATATCAAAGCTCAACATTTTGTATAAAAGCTCTGCAAAAACTTAAAAGCTCCCAGAAAGCTTTATTTTCCGAACCATATTTTGTACATTTTAAACCCTATTTTCTATCCAAATAACGATTCTTTAACAAAATTTCAAATTTTCCCAAAAAAAAGCTTACGAAACCTAAAAAGCTCATTGAAAGCTTAAAATTAGAATGTAATTTTATATAATTTAGAATCGAATTTTTATTCGATTCATTAAATTTAAATGACGAATGAAATTTTCGCAGAAAGTTTTTCGAAACTTTTAAGAGCTTAACGAAAGCTCTAAGTTTGGAAGTTAATTTTTTACGTTTAAAACTCTATTTTTTATCCAGACAACGGCCCCTTAATGAAATTTCAAATTTTCCTAAAAAAGTTTCAGAAATCTCGAAAGCTCATTGAAAGCTTTAAATTAAAATATCATTTTCTATAATTTTTAATCAATTTTTTTTATCCGATTTATTAAATTTTAATTAAATACGGAATTTTCGCAGAAAGATTAACCAAACTATTGAAAGCACAGCGAAAGCTCTAAGCTTCGAACTTAATTTTTTACATTTAATACTCTGTTTCTATCCAGACAACGGCCTTTTAACGAAATTTCAGCTTTTTCCAAAATAATGCTTTAAAAATCTCGAAAGCTCATTGAAAGCTTCATATTAAAATATCATTTTATAAAATTTGGAATCTAATTATTATTTGTTTCATTAAATTTAGATAGAATTGAAAATTTTCGTTAAAAGCTTTCTCACCCCATTGTAAGCTCAGAAAAAGCTTTAAGTTCAGAACTTAATTTTTTTCCTTTTTTAGTCTATTTTCTATCTGGATATCGGTCCTACGAAATTTTAAATTTTTCCATGAAAAATGCTGCAAAAAACTCGAAAGCTCATGGAAAGCATATTTTTATTCAAATTTTCAGACCGGGAGATGAATTTTTCAAAAAACAGCCAATAAGAACTTTGGATGCGTTTATTACAATTTGGCATCAATTCAATTCATTAAAGCCTCCGTAGAGATTTTAAATTTCCACGGAGCTTTTTAACGAAAGTTTACGATTTAATTTAAGTTTATTTATTGGGAGACGAAATAGATTTGATAATGAATAAATGATCAACCTTAAGGGGTCATTCCCACAAAATTATTTTAAAAAATCGGTTTAACGTTTACAAAATCTTCGATTTTGGCTTTTTATAATTTCCCAATATTTTAAGAACTGAAATTTCTCAAAATTTTCTTCGGAACGTTGATAATCTAATTACGCAGAATTGTTCTAAAATGATCAAGTAAACAATTGATTTTCTAACATTTCTTCAAAAGTTAACCCCCGAATTTTGACGGCGGTTTTCCGCCGATCTAACGATTTTTTTTATTGTTACTCATCTTATGGAATTTTGTCTATTTCTAACTCAATAATATGAAAGCCCCGATTTCGGAGAAATAACCTTTACTTAATTCAAACTTTCAAATCACCCCCAGTTCCTCCTCTTAATTATTTTCCCTTTACACTTCCTGGAGAGTGTAATAAATCGAAATCCCAGATATATAAAAATATCCTTAAAGAAGTTTACTAATTAAAACTTTTCTCCGTTAGTATTAACCGGAACATTGTAGAAAATTCGTAAGAAAAGTCTAAAAAAAAAAAGATAAATAAAATAGGAAAGAAAAGAAAAACTAAAACAATTTCCCACCTATAAAATAAACCATCTGGGCTCCCTCCTATTCCCCAAGTACCACCGTTAATGTATCTTCAGTTCGAAGGATTTTCTAAGCATGTTTTCCACCCAATATCCGCCCTTGTCATTTTCCTGTTTGCAAGGAAAACAAAAACTACTTCAGTTTGTTAGTTTTGCTCCCTTTTTATTCGATTGTCTTCCGAATTGTTATTTTCCAATAGGAATAACCTCCCCCCAACAAACCACCCTTTTTTCCCATTTTCTTTTTCTTGCAAATTTAAAACTTGGAAATTTTTACTTTATATCGTCAGCAAGAAAAGAAAATCCGTTGATTAAATAAAGTCGGAGGATAAATAGAAAAATCGCCAGTAAGATAATTCTCTGAATGAAAATTTCTTTTTTTTCTTTCAAATAATTGAAAACCGAAATGTCCTTAACACATTAAGCTTTCATATTATCAGGTTCGATAGTATGGTTTATTGTATTGTACACCAGAGGATAGGGAAACTTGATGTTGAACACAATTAAATTTTATTGAAAGAAATTTTCCTTAACGGAATTAGTTTCCTGTACTAGCAAATATTTTCTCTAATTTAAAATCAAAAATCTGGAAAATTGTTTAGTTTTTAATGGGCACAACTTCAACGATTCTCATCAGATCGTATAAAATTTCTCCCATTTAAAAGACAATAAAAATTCATGACCCTGAAGGAAAGGGATATTATATTCACCGATTTCGGTAATACTCTCATCACTTATAAAACCAACGAGGATAATGAGGATAAATCTTCAAAAAATAACAATCTTTTACCATCCCCTTACCCCCTTAAATCTTTTGGTACATCAATTCTAATGAGATAAATCTTTAGCAAAAAGGATAAATTGATGTCATCCTATTATATAAATGGATAATTTCTATATATGGGAGAACTCCATATAATTTAAGCTCTTTTGGAAAGGAAAAACGATTTATTTGTCGGAATATAAATTCCCAAGGATACAGAAAGTATCCAGTCTGGAGGTGGAAGTGTAGAGACAATTATTGGTATGTTTTCCCAATCAATTTTCTCTCCTGTCAATAGGTCATTGAAACTATGGAAAAAATAATAAAAGACGTTTTCATTATGGAACTCCTCCTGGACAGATTTTATTTTTATTTTAAAAATCTTTAATAAATCGCTTCAGCCAGAAAGCGATCTTTATTAGCTTTCGAATTGTCTGCATATTTTATATGGTTTCTCGATGACCGTATAATGCGATACTTTCAGGAAAATGGATAGAATTGTCGGGAAAATTTAATAAATTTAAATTTCGAAATGGATTCAAATTGGGGATGATTTAGGTGATCTATCAGTTCCTTAAGATCAGGGGGTTCCCTTCAAACATATATTTTTAGAGTTCCTTCAAAATTTAGCTTGTAAAATTTACCTAATAAAAATTTAATAAGCTAAACGATCGGACTGATTTCAGAGTTTTGAGATAGAAAATTATTTGACCGAATTAGAAGCTTTCGTTAGGATAATTAGTTAATTTCCGATACATTTCTTTGTAAATCGCGAGGTCAATTTTGAAATTTAAAATTTTGTTAAGGAAAGTTGGCCCAATTTAGCTAAACGTATTTTTCCCGGATAGCCGATAAGCTAAATAATCAGCCTAATTTCAGAATTTCAAGGTAAAAAATTCATTGACCGAATTAGGAGCTTTTTTTTAAGAAAATTGATTAATTTCCGGTACATCTCTTTGAAAATCGCGATGTAAATTTTTGAATTCAAAATTTTGTTAAGAAAAGTTGGCCCAATTTAGTTGAACTTATTTTTCCCGGATAGCCGATAAGCTAAACGATCAGACTAATTTCAGAGTGTTGAAATTAAAAATAATTTGACCGAATTTTGAGGGTTTCTAGATATATGATGACAGACGCCTTACAAAATGCATGTTACACTTCATATAGTGGAGATTTAAAATCACCCTAAAACTCTCTATAATTTCCTAACAAATCACACCACTCTAACATCTAACTATCCTTCCAAAGTAAAATTACTTTATTCGTAAAATAAATAGGCTGCATTAGGGTGGTATGGGTTAAGGGTATGGGTCAATGGTAGAAAAAAAATCTACAATAACCGACCGTCTATTTAAAATTCCATATGTCAGTGGACGTGATGAATGGAAGTGAGACTCGGTATTTATTTGAATAGCAGAGTATCGTCGGGATTACAACGGCGGCGTATATATTTGACTTGTACATATAATAGTTTTTTTTTTTCATGACTTTTTATACAGTTTATGTCTATTTGCATAAGCATTCGATAGAACAATAGAGAAAATGTTATTTACAAGTGTAAATATACAGAGAAAGTAAATAATTGTTTTTTCTGGAGAACGTTATTTTCCTACTTGACTGTATTAATTATTTGGTCGCTCGGAAAGTAATGTCGTTTTTTTATTTTCTCTTATAAAACATCGAAATGACTTTATATCCGATGAATCTATATATTTCTATCTCCAAACTCAACCCACTTCCCGTATTTCTATCATACAATGGGACGGTGGGGTATCCCATTATCATTGAAATGTCAAGGAAAATTCTAAATCCTTAAATATTAGCATGACAGTCGGATGTCTCATTATTATGATTAAAATGTATAGATCTGGAGATAATCTAGAAGGGACGACGGATAGGCTAATGAAAAATAATGATAGAGAAGAAATACATTGATAAGGGAAAACATTTGATTGACATAAATTTATCTGTTTATTTATAAAAATTTATTTACTGGAAATTATCTAATTCATTAATTTAACTAATCAAATGATTTTGTTTTTTTTTTCCAATTTCAGGTACGTAACAAAATAATTGATTAAAATAAAATACAAGGTGAATGTAAAAAAAAAATAATTTGACAGTTGATTTACGTCAACAAATGTCAAACATACGGGTATTTTCATCAACCAAGTAAGTATACATTTTTTTTAAACATCGATGGCTATAAAAAAATTAACCATCCATTGACTCATTGGATCAATTGTTTGGAAAACGATTTATTTCCACATAACTTAAGTCATTAATTTATAAATCATTTAAACAGATGTTCGATTCAATTAATCGTTTTTCTGTCTTTGTTCCTAATTGCATAGAAAAATGCATCATAATGTAAAATGCAATTGGTTAGATTGCTAATAACAATTCGGTTTTTTTCTCTACATAAAGTGAAAGGAAATTTTCATTTTATAAGAAAAATTACGAAATTCAAACTAACAGAAAAAAAATCGTATTGACAATTAATCGAAATCGATTCTGAACTAATTCAGTTTCCCTCTCTAATATCTCACGGTTGCGAATAAAATCGATTGAATCGATTGGAAATGAAAAATCGTGACATGTTTTCCATCGTTTCAATAAATAAATCGATAAGAAGCAAAAAAGGTATACAGAGAATCTTTAAAAATAGCCGCACCCTGTGTATCGATAAACCTCTTCAAAAAATAATATTTGATAAGAAAAACCCAATCGAATTGATTTATTACGAGATTTTTTAATAATCAAACAAAAAACAATTTATTTCTAAATTATATAATTTCAAAATTCAAAATTGCATTAAAACATAAAAATGATTTGAATATTGAGGTCATGAAAATCTAATGTATTAATTTACGAAATCCAACCATTCATAGATGCATCACAACAGTGCATTTAAGAAATAAAAAAAATACAAGCAAGCAAAAAACCCATCTTCCATTCAATGAATCGGAATGCAAAAAATTGTGCATATTCTCCGAAATTAAAATGATTGCAAAATTTTTCTTGTGCAATTATTGGGTTAGAAAAAATTCATTTTATTTGGAGGGGGTTTTGAACACCATTTTTTTTTGCCAGCCCTGTCAAGCGTTTCTGAATTTCGGTCGGGAAAATAAAAATATATTGCGAATTTCCAAACACCCAGAAATCGCGAAATTCCCTTTTTCTGCACGCAATTTACATCGTCTTTACATGGCATCCTTATGTTGTATAAAATGCCGAGAGATTTTAAATTTATTTCCAATTTAAATTTATTTATATTAAGTGCAATGTGTATGAGGTTTTGTGCACGAGGCAAAATATGTGCAATAAATAAAGCGAGAATGCAATGCGATTTTATTTTTTTTCGTTGTTTTATTCATGTAATTGAATCCAATTTTTTTTTTCTGTTGCATATTTTTATGCATTCAAATATAGAAATAAAATCTATGATCCGGAATAAGACTGCATTTTATTTCTGTAAATTAATCTAGCCCGAGAAATATAAATTTTTGTAAATCCAATTTTATTGGGAATCCAATTTTAAACCTAGGATTTTTGGATCTCAATTTATTATATGGATTTTTAAATGTAATTTAATCAGATCGACCGAATTTAAATTAATTTTAGGGTTTTGAGATAAACAGTTATTTGGGCCAATTACAATGAAAATTTGTTAGTCGCGAGATCAATTTTTGATTTAAAAATTTCACTAAGGAAAGTGGGCCCAATTTGACTGAAGTTATTTTTCCTGGATTTCCAATGAGCTAAATGATCAGAATAATTTTAGAGTTTCGAGATAAAAAATTAGTTGACCAAATTAATAGCTTTTTTTTAGGAAAATTGATTATTTTCCGATACATCTCTTTGTAAATCGCGAGGTCAATTTCTTAATTTAAAATATTGTTAAGAAAAGTTGCCCCAATTTGGCTAAACTTATTTTCATCGGATAGCCGATAAAATTGAAGATAAAAAATTATTTAACCGAATCAGTAGCTTTTTTTTTAGGAAAATTGATTAATTTCCAATACATCTCTTTGTAAATCGCGAGGTCAATTTTTAATTTCAAATTTTTGTTAAGAGTTGCCCCAATTTGGTTGAATTTATTTTTCCCAGATTGTAGATGAGCTAAATAAAATACTAATTTCAGGGTGTTAGAGGAAAAAATGTAACCAACAATTTTGAGCTTAAAAGCTAATAAAATCAGTTGGAAAAAAATAGCAAATGTGAAGGGAAATTAGGAAAAAACGAAAAATTAAAAAAAAAAATTTAGAGGAGCAAGATAAAAGTAGGGAGAAATTATTAGAAAACTTCAGAAAGACTTACGAAGAATTTGATAATTTAAATAAAAAAAAACTCGATAAAATCGGGGAAATATCAGGTAAAAGAATCAAAATTTTGGAAAAATCCAGTCGACCCAATCATTAAATTTTATATTTTTGGAAATATTCTCATTCAAAAAGTTTTGACCCGAGAAAGTGAATAAATTTTGTTAAAATATCCCCGACTTTTCTCGGTTAATTTCTGATACCGAATTTTTGGCAATCCCATTCCTGAAATGCCTGAGAAATTTGATAAACGGAAATGTCTACAAGATCGAATAAAATTTCGGAGAAGTCAATAACGGTAGGGAAATATCTGAAATCTAGATAAAAATCGCAGAACCGACCTTTTCTCAGCTTATTCCGGATATGTTCATGACTTTTGTCCATCTCATTCATTACTCTTTTGTGATATTATTTTTACTGACATTTTAGCGACTTTTCAAATCCAAAATGGACAAAGTTTTCTTAATAAAATATTTCTAGCGTTAACAAATGGATATACCGGAAAGTAATCAATTTTCCTAAGTAAAGCTCGTAATAGGTTTTAATTAATGATTTTTTTATCATAAAACCGTTGAAGTAGTTTAATTTAGCTTATCGGCTTAGCCAGGAAAATAAATCACCCAAGCTTTACCACAAAAGCCTTAATTTTCAACGAAAGCTTCAACTTTGGGATGTCATTTTATTCGCTTTGAAACCTTCTTTCCATTCAAATATTTTAACTGCAACGAAACTCAAAATTTGGCGACAATAGCTTCTCATGAACTTACGAGTTCAGCGGAAGCTTTAAATTTTGAATACAATTTTATACGTATTTAAATCTATTTTTTGTCAGAATAATTAATTTTTAATCAATTCTTAAATTTACCTGCAAAAGCTCCACTAGAGCTTTAAGGCACAAAGAATGCTTTGCGTTAGGGACAGAATTTAATTCGTATTTTTCATCCAAATAATTTAACTGCGACGAAACTGAAAATTTTCGGACAAAAGCTCCGAGTAAAATTAAGAGATCAGCGAAAGCTTTAAGTTTTGAATTAAATTTTGTATATATAATTAATTAATTAATTATAATCGAACCGAATAATTAATTTTCAATCAATTCTGAAATTTACATCCAAAAGCTCCAAAAAAGCTTTAAAGCTCTAAGAAGTATTGATTTGGTACATAATTTTATTCGTATTGACACCTAGTTTCCATCTAAATGAATGATTTTTATTTAAAAATCGTAAAATTAAAAAGCGGATCGCCAATAATAAAAACTCATGATTTCTAAATTCAAATTCAACGGATAGTGTTGTCAAATTTTTTTTTAATTCTACCAACACATTTTTTCCACTGCCATTCCACCACAAGTATCAATCAAAATTCTTCAGTCGGATAAATAAAAAAAAGAATTATAATTTAGTTTTTTTGATCGTACAATTTACGGTTGATGAAACTGGCGATATTTTTTTTTGGGTAGGTGAGGTGCGATATGTTCCGAACCATCCGCTTTTTCTCTCTCTTTCCCTACTTTAACATAATACAATAGATACCATCGTACTTAACAATGTGTTACTTAATACGATTAAGACTTAACGAATACTTAACTCGTATATTATGGGATCGGCAATTCCGGAGATGGGTTGATAATATTTAATTTTATTGATAAATCATACATGTCCCGTACAAAATGTCGATATCATTTATTTGACACTTTTCATATCACATAAAGACATCACCCTGGTAGGAACAGATAGTCCAGTAGGTCATTTAGTAATTCAATTACAAGAGAAATATTAATTAATTAAATTGTATTACTGTACGTGCATTTAATTTAATTAATTAGTTTTAACCCTTTCCTCATTTGCGATTATTTTCACATTTTCTGGTATATTTGCGGGTTTTCTCTGATTTTGTAGACTTTTTTCTGACTTCATCAGATTAAAATTAATTAAAAATTTCGATTACGATTTTTTTTTTAATTTTTAATTTAATTTTCTGATTTTTCAAAATTTGCCAATTTTCATGAAATTTATAAATATTTTTTTTACGATTTTCTCGAAATTTTATGAAACTTCGGATTTCATGAAATTTTATTCCATTTCCGTATTTTCATAATATTTTTCGACTTTTACACGGATTTTATAAAAAATTTGAATTTTGAATGTGAGAATGAGGTCGAGAATAACTTATACTCAAATCTATAATTAGATCGAATCTGGGACAACAATTTAAGGATTCGAATATCCTAGATGGAACTTTATAGAAAAAGTATTCATTTTTTCGGTATTTGTGAGTCTATCATGTATTATATCACAAAATATGAAGCTCAGATTGACTTCAAATTGCGTACGTTTGACTGGAAATAAATGAAATAATTTTATTTTTGTTTATTTAAATTTTATTATTTATTTTTTAATTATAAAATGCAATTTTAATATTAATTTAAATTCTAATTTAATCTAAATATAATTAATATTTACTAATTTATTTCTAATAATTATTAAAAAAATAAATGGTGGAGGTGTGAACCGTCAAGTAGGACCCTCTTTTGAAAATCCTTGCTGATGGTTTTATTTTCTTCTCTGTCAGGCATCGTCTGAAAAATTAAAAATAAATATTTTGAGTTTAGAAAAATTTATAAAAAATGAACGCGGCCATCCAATCAAAATAAAAAATTTAATTTAAAAATTTATTAACGAAAAGCAGCCTAGAAATCGATTAACGAATGTCGACGAACTCAAATATTTTTTTTCTCTCAAAACTCGCATGTTACTTTTTAGTTTCGCTCATTAAGTACTCAGGAAAAAAATGTGAACCAAATCCAACGAAATTTCTTAGATAAAAAATTGAATTTAAAAATTTGTTATCGGAAAACAGGAATATTTATATTTATATTTCGGGAATTAATTCGCAAATTAATTTAATTAAATATTTATTATTTCTTATACCTATTCGGTAATGTATAATCGCGGTTTTGTTTAATTTGGCGATTAAATTGGACTCTCCAATTACGGATAATTTTGAGATTTTTAAATTAATCTGGTAACGGAATACATTTAAAGATAAGAAGATTGAAAATTCTGTTAGATTACAAATTACCCGCTGGAAATTACGCCTCTGCAACCTCTAGAAATATTTCATGTACTTACTGGCTACAACGAATCCGTTAAAAAGTCCAAAATTCTATGAAACCTATTGAACAGAAATATACTGCTCACTGACTGGCCCAACTTTGCCATATGCGTTCACGAGAACAAATGAAAAAAAAAAAAATGTAAAGCAGAAAGTTGCTTTGACGGTTAGGTAAAAATACCAAAATTAAATATTTTGGAAAAGTTGAAATTTATCTGAAAAAAATTCGGGAAATTTGAATATCGGACATCGCGACATTTGATCCGGATTTCCCCAACCTTTTTTGCTTCGATTTTAAATCTATTCTCTATCCAAATAACGATTCTTTAATGAAATATCAAATTTTCTCCAAAACAAACTTTAAAAATCTTGAAAGCTCAGCAAAAGCTTAAAATTAAAATATCATTTTTTATAATTTGGAATCAAATTTTTATTCCATTTTTTAAATTTAAACCAAGAATGGAATTTTCGCAGAAAGCTTGTCCAAACTATTAAAAGCGCAACGAAAGCTCTAAGTTTCGAACATAATTATTTACGTTTTAAAATCAATTTTCTATCCAAATATCATACCTTTAACTAAACTTCAACTTTTTCCAAAAAAAAGCTTAAAAAATCTCGAAAGCTCATTGAAAGCTTAACATTAAAATGTAATTTAATTCAATTCTGAATCAAATTTTTATTCGATTCATTAAATTTAGATAAAATAAGAAAGTTCCGCTAAAAGTTTTCTGAGCCCATTGTAAGCTTAATGAAAGCTTTATGTTTCGAACTTAATTTTTAACGTTCTTAAAACGATTTTATATCCGGATTTAGGTTCTTTCACGAAATTTCAAGTTTTACAAAAAAAAAAATGCTTCAAAAATCTCGTGAACTTGTTGAAAAGGCCAATAAACAAAAAACGAATTAAAATAAATTTCTTAATATTGAAAGAAGAATTTGATTCTTGATTTCCAAGTTTCTCAATTTAAGAAGAGTCGTTTCTTGATTTTAGAATAAAAATTCTTGATTTAAAAGGACCATTTAAAGGAAATTAGTAGAAATTAGTCCTGTCTATTTGATAATTTATCATTGATTCGATTATAGCTACCGATCACAGAACGTCTTATATCCATAATACATAAATGCGCACAGGTATTAGCTTACCTGTTGCGCGCCATCACATTTCATACAAGAAAATAGATACACACGAGTGGTATTTTTTTTATTATATTTTATTATTATTATTATTATAATTATTATTATGATTATTATACTATGGGTCTTGTTTTGTTGGTTGGTTTGTCTGTAGAAAAACCTGTAACTAAAAATCGGTTTCAATAGTATGCAACCGTTTTAGTTGATTTTTTACCATCGTACCGTACGCGTGGAAATATTCGAATTTTTTTTTTAAATCCATTTTCCGTATACAGATTTTTTTAATTTTTTAATTTTTTTTAAATTTTCTATTTATATTCATTCAATTTTGACACTGAATGCGTGTTTTTTGTTTTGTCGATTTTTTTTAACAACACAAAAATCATGGAATAATAGGCTTGGTTCAGTTTTTTAATTTTTGTATTGTTGGTATGCGTGGTGTTTTTTTTTTATTTTGTTTTTGAAAAATAAAATAGAAAACAACAACAAAATCCGTGGTACGATAGCGTAACATTTTTTATAACAAAAAAAAAAGAATAAAATTAAAATTGCTGGAAAGAAAAAAAAACTACTTAATTCTTTCGATGTGGCTTTTTTTATATCCATCCATCCAGCTCATCAAATTTATTTAAATTTAATTAAAAAAAATGAAAAGAAAAAAAATCAAATCAAATAATTAATTTATCTAAATTTTAATTTAAAATTTTGAAATTAAATAAGAAAAAAAATATTAAATGGCATTCCTGTAATTTAAAATAATTACACATCCAATTATTGTTACTGGAAAAACTGCACACAAGAAAAAAAACAGCATGTGCATTGCTATAACGCAACCAAACTTACCAGTTTTATTATAAATAAAATTAAAAAAAAAAATTGTTATGTTATTTTGTGTTGGATAATTGGATCAATTTGGAAATTGATGAATGGGAAATCGAGTCTAATAATAGTTTTTGAAAGAAATAAAATTTAATAAAATATTAACGAAGAGAAATATCCGTCTATCTTACGGTTTAATAAATAATTGAATCAGATAACAGTTACAAGAAATCGTAGTGAAATAAAATTTTATGTTTCTTTGTGTATTTGTGGCTTTATATTTTATGTTGGTAAATCTATGATTTTAATTGATAATTTTAAAAAAATCATATATTTTTTTGTTGGTTTTTTTTACCAACAGCGAACGGAAAAATCTATAAAACCAATTTGGAGAAATAGTTGGACAAACAGAAATAAGTTGGCAAAACTAATTTTCTTTTATCGCATTTTCTATCTAATCCTTTCCGGTTTGGAAGTGAACTCTAAATTAATCAATTTAATTATTATCTTATTTACTGCAAGCTTAAATTTTAATTTGGTGAAATATCTCGAATATTTGAAAATCAGAATAAAATTCAGGAAAATCCCGGAAATAGTCGAAAAAAATATTTAAAAAAATTTTTAATCCAATGATGCCAAATTGTTTCTAAATAATTTCTGAAGAGATTTTATTAACAAAATTTTTTCAAAATTTAACCATTTTTCTCGAGAAAAAATCATTTTGATTTTTTTTATTCAAAAATCGACGATTTACCGGACCGTCTCCCGGGAAAATTCAATTTCCGTGAAATTTTCTAAACGAATCGGAAAATGTAATTATGGTAAATTGAACTAAAGGGTAGATTTAGGAAATTGTGGAACAACATTTTTTAAAAGCTGCGGCCCCCGATTTTATAGGCCTGTTGGCGGCATATGAGGAAACCAAATAACCGGGACACTTTTCAGTGAAACGGTTATAATTTCCCGGAAACTTTAAATTGTTGAAATGTTGGAATGGATTCATGTAAGGGATGATTTAATACATTTAATTAATATGAAAATGTTAGGGGTCCCTACATAAGTTATATTTTTACGAAGACGTCAAAAATCGATTATGAAAAATCAATTATTTTCTATTGAATTTTCATCAAATTCGATTTCCGTCAAAACCCCGTCCAAATCAACTGGAAATGGTCTTCAACTAGAGATAATTATCACAGGAATCAGAATATCCGTTTAGAAAATAATATTTCAGTAAGTTGATCTCAATATATACGAAATGAGGCAGTCTCCTTCCTTTCAACAATAGATCTATTTTTCATTCTAGCTATAAAAATGTAGCCAATGTAGAAATTCAAGCCCTAATAAATTATTTAGAAGACCATGGGTATTAGGAACCCGTGCTGATTTAGAGCTGTACAATATTCTCTCGATAACCCTCCCTACCACCCTCCAGTTTCATGTCCCACAAATACCTTTCTGTTGGCTTTTGAGAGATTGCATAACAGCAAGATATTGAAGTTTATTATTTGGTATCGGTTCTCAGGCCGAAGATTTCATTTCTAAAATAGCTCGTAGTTTATTTTGGAACCATATTCAATGTGGTAGAAGAATTTGCGTATCTTTTTATTAATTAACTTCGAAAAAAGGTTTGGTTCCGAGAGTAACTTTGGAAGACGGTTCCAAAATCCTTTTAACCCGTATAAATTTATAAAGGAACCGTTCCAAGTTATGAAATACATTTAAATGCCAACGAATGATTGAAGTCGAATTTGAGTATATATTTAAGAGCCCTTATGAATTTAAAGATTCGGGAAAATGTAAAAAAAATTAAAGAAAGTAGAGAAAGACTCACGGAAATGTGAAAATTGTCCGATAAGCTTAAGCTAAATAAAGCCAATAGAAAGTCGATAAGTCGAGGAAGGCCTCAAAAATTCGTCAGGAGAGAGACAGGAAAATTCTGGAATATTTAGAAAGAAATGTCGGGAATAAATCAGAGAAAAGCAGCAAAATAATCGAAGAAAAAAGTCAGGAGAACGACGGTAAAATGTCAGAAAAAATCGAGAAAAAAATGTCATCATTTTGCTAATATTTGTGTGATTTTTCCCCTATTTTGTTCATTATTTTCCGAGCTTCTTTTATTTTTCCTGGGCTTTTTTATTTTAACCTTAAATGGTTTTGATGCGCAAGTAAATAATTCCAGATATGAATAATAAGTCACGACATCGTGGGGTTACCATCGATGAACCATAGGTCACAATTCTTATTTGGCGCCTGAAAAATAAAAGGGGACCAGACCGCCCGACTTATGACCCATGGATTAGAGATGCAAAATATTCGAGTACTAGGTACATTATACTCGTTACTTTTAGGATCCGAAAGTAACGAGTATTTATTTCTAGAAATACTCGT
>JANTOP010060552.1:0-22644 GCA_027564815.1 Symmerus nobilis | reverse complement strand
CTTTCGCGCCCCGTTACAATTTCGAGAAATGAGTTTGAAAATTTTTCCATACAAACCATTTTTCCAACGGCCCACACTACTGAATAAGCCTGCTTGGTCACCGACTTGAGAACAGAGGCGCCAATTGGGGGTGGGGGGGGCAGAGAGGGAATGCAAAAAATACAAAAAAAACTCCATTTTTTCAAAGTCACAGCTAGTGTGATCCCTTAATTATGTAAATGAATGTGATACGTATTCATGGCATATAAGCAGAAACGTTGAAAGCTCACGCGTATATTTCAAATTTTGGAAATGATTATCAAACGTATTTATGAACTGTATGATTTCCAGTATAAATCCTTCCTACAACTACAAGTCCTTTGGAAAATAATTAATTAAACGTCGAGCCATTTCATCACTTTCATAAAGAATTTTTGGAGAAAGTATATTAAATTTCACTATTATATTGTTCATCGATTGAAATCTCGTATGTATTAATTTGATTAGAAACAATCTGAAATCTTCACTTAGTCTTCATGAAATTTTTTAATTTTTGCTACTCTCTTATATTTAAAAGTACAAGATACATTCCAAATTTCGGCCATTTGTCAACAGCCTTACTTAAAATGTATAAATAGATATTCTAAATATTCCATCATTTTAGCGCCCCCTTTTCGTTGCGCCCCAATGCCTTGCATTGTCTGGCTTCGCTTAGTTACGCCGCTGGCTGACCCTTATGTTGAAAAAAATCATCGAACTACGAATAGTCGGCACTGATGCTCAAAAATCCCGGTTTTTCCCAGAAATAAATAAAAAATTGGGTATAGGGTATTGGCGTCATAGTGATGTATGGAGGTTTGAATGATCGATAAGGAGTTGAGAAAAATACCACCGACTACCGATAGATGATGCTGATGGTCAAAAATTTTCTTATGCTAATGCATGGTGAGTTTATTGGAGTTTAGGCAGCAGAACGTCTGTCGGTTCAGCTAGTAGGTAAATAAATAAATAAAAAAGTACAAAAACAGACAAAAATTGGGGATATTTTTTTTTATTTAAAACCTTATTGATCCGACCATATGTTCAAACGAAATCAATTAAAATGTTTTATGTAACATTACATGAAACCAAGATTTACCGTTAAAATAACAGCGGAAACAACAATATGCAAGCAGACAATGTCATACTTCAATACCGACCATTTTAAAGGCCAACAAAATTGCGGTTAGTTCGAACTTTAAAATTACTTAATTTTTAATATGCTTTTTACTTTATTCACTAGATTTGAAATTTTCCTTCAAAAGCTCACTAAGAACTTAAAAGCTCAATAAAAGCTTTTGATTCTAGATATAGTTTTATAAGTTTTGAAATCTATTTTCCATCCAATCAATATTTTGTTAACAACATTTAGAATTGTCTCCAACAAAAGCTGTCTACACAATAGAAAAGCTTACTGAAAGTTTTTAATTAAAACTAATGTTGATATTTTTAAAATCTATTTCCTATCCGATTAATTAAATTTGGACCAAATCTGATATTTTCCTTGAAAAGTTTAGCGAATACTTAAAAGCTCCAACAAAGCATAAAATCTGAAATATTTTTTATACGATTTCAAATCTATTTTACATCTGGTTGAAATATAAAATTTATAAACAAAATATTCATAAAAGTCTCCAAAACTGATCAAAAATTTTGAACTTAAAATGTTTTTTATTATTTTCTTCACCCCTTTGTAGTTATCGGCATAAAGATGGATTCCTGAACTATCCATCCGGCCACAGTAATCCCGCTAAAAGCATAGAACCAGTAAAATGTGGATTACGAATATGATTTGGAATGTGACCATGGGCTGCCAATATCCGCCCCAAACATTGACGCCCTGATAGATCAACCCATAATATTTCTTTTATTTTAGTTGTTTAACTTATTTTTAAATAATTAAAATAATAAAAACTCTTCATCTACGTATATTAGAAACGGAACACATAAATTTAATAGAATTACATATTAATTATCGTTTGATAATAATCACTCATATGTGCCTTTACTATTGAAGCGAAATCACTTGCTATTTCCACTATGATTTCAGATGAAAATTATCGACATCAAATCAATACATCCGACCTTAAGTGTGGCGTCTGCCTAAGGGTTATACGCCGACAAGATATTGATTACCGTTTTGAAATGTATATTTCGATTAAGGGAGGAGATACAATACAACCTTCAAAAAAATCAATAATGTAACATCTTAAGAATATATCTCAAAGTTTTTTTTTAATAAAATTCAAAGTATTTCTCAAGTTATAGCCCATAAACTATCTTTTTCAAATTGATGGAATCGATAACTCTAAAAGTTCTTCATCAATCCCGATGAAATTCTGCACACATGTTTTCAAAAATAGTACCTACTTTCTATATCAACCTAAAAGTTAAGAAAATTCTGTTAAGTAAGCAGTTTTTTCGAAGCAAAACAATTGAAAAATGTGATCTAACAGAAATTTTTCTTAAAAGGGTCTGAAATCGCGAAATTTTTTTTTAGATTCATCTACAGATTATACAAATTAATATTGATACAGAAATGTCCTCTTTGCTATAAGCATCAATATAATAGGTTATAGAAATTGCAGCAGTTGACAACTCTTGCCGCAACCTTCCCAGAAAACTGAAATATAATTTCGACATTATAGTTTAATAAAAAAAATATTGTTTTGTAATGCTTACAAGTATTATTAAAATATATGCTAAGTTTTGAAAATATTTAATTAATCCTTCATTCCAAAATTTTTAAAAATAAGCCAAAATTACGTAATTTAAATGTATCTCTCTCTTTAACTAAATTTATTAAAAAGTTCTCATTACGGCAAGCAAAATTGTTACGATTACGAACTCATTTCAGATATTATACTTGGAAAAAATATCTTGTTAAAATTTTGACTTTTCAAAATTATCGTTTTAGACATTTTTGGCTAGCGGGATGGCTAGCGCGTTACCTCTAATTATTTATTTTGTTAAATTAATTCATTATCTTTAAAGTAAGGTATTACCTCATATGTCCGACGAGACCCAATGTGAAGGCAATATCTAAATATAACCGCCGACTTAAATTATATCTTAAACGATTAGACAAATGTTGCATCATAGTTGTTGATAAGAAGAACTATTATAGTTGAAATAAATTTTGATAATTTTAGTCAGACATTGTAGTAAAGGAAGCGGTACAGGTTAGCCTTATAAGCAATTTCGTGGTAAAATTAATAAAATAAAAAGTTTTAAGTGATTTCTGAGCCTGTTTGGAATTATTATGATTTTTTTGATTCTCAAGAGAAAATCCTAACATTTATTATTATAATTTTCTTTATAATAAGTTTATAGTCAATAGCTGTAGCATTCTAATGTCATTTATTCAGCCGTTGTTACGGACGTGACATTCATTCATCATACTCTGCCATTTGTCCTTAATAATTATTTATAATTTTAATAAATTACGGAAAGTGACATTGAACTAAATCGATCTGAAATAAATTATTTTACTTCAAATTCAAGATATAGTAAATAACTTGAGATAGTGAGATATTTACACACAATATTATCTCTACAAACCCATCAATTGGATTAAACTAGAACGCCCTTTTACTAATTGATTATTTTCACAACCTATTCAGTAAATATCTCTGATTGTTTAAAAAAAAATCTTAAAGCCAAATTACAGCCAAAAAACGTTGACGAAATTTAATGATTTTAATTAAAATTCCTGTTTTTCAAAATACGTTAGGATTGCCAGGATTTTTTTGGATTTGAAATTGATTTATATTTCAGAGAAAAACATGAGGAAATTAATCATTTTGGCTGCGGTTATATTAGTAGTTCAGTCTAAGACACCGATACCAAGCAGTAAATTATTTAAATATTTAATGCCACAACCGCCACCAGTACCGGTTGTGGACAAATCCCAAATGCGATCAGTTGTTGAAGGTTTCGTTGAAGGACAACGTATAAATCACTTTGGATCCTTGCATCCATTAAGTTTCGCATTTCCGCAGGTTAGGACCGCTCTTATTTTTCATAATTTAATTACTTAATTTTTATTGGTGGTTAATTCAGAGATATTTCATGAATGGAGAATTCTTCCATCCGGGTGGCCCAATATTTATTTTCGTTGGCGGTGAATGGAGAGCGGGACCAGAATTACTAACGCCAGGTGTTAGCGTTTTGATGGAATTGGTAGAAGAGTTACGAGGCTATGCTTTCTATTTGGAACATCGATATTTTGGGGACAGTATTCCTCCACAAATGGAGTAAGATTTGATTGATTAAGATAATGAAAATCCGTAAAAAATATTCTGTCAATTGTTAGATCTTTGACTGCATTCGATATGAGATTCTTGAATATCAATCAAGCTTTAAACGATATTGCCTATTTCATCAATTACGTTAAGCAGTCCCATATCACACCCGGTGCTGAAACATCTGGTGTCATATTAGTTGGTGCTCATTACTCCGGTAGTTTAGTTTCATGGTTCCGACAAAAATATCCACATCTTGTTGTTGGTGCATGGGCTGCTGGCGCACCACTTGTATCCGTTAATGATCATTTCCAGTTCAAAGAGTTAACGGGAGCTGTTTATCGTAATGTTGGCGGTGATGTTTGTTACAACCGATTGTCGGATGGATTCCAACAATTAGAACGGTATGTGGAAGCCGGTACCCCAGAACTTATAGATGAATTGTTCAATTTATGTGAACCACTTGATATAAGCGATCCGAAAGAGGTTTGGGCGTTCTTTGCTGTTATAAGTGAAGTGTTTGGTTTTGCGGTTCAAACGTTAGAGTAAGTTACTTCTACATAATATTTTAATTGAATTAGCAGTATAATTCATATAGGGAGGTCGAAATACGTGGAATTTGTGCTACCATTTTAGATCCTAACGAGACACCTGCACACGGGCTCGCTCAATTTATCTTACCTCTACTATTTGATGATCCGGATTCATGTTTCCCATTCAATTACCATTGGTTTATTGAAGTGGACAGTGATCCGTCATTAAATGGAACAGCCGTCCAAACAGGTCTCCGTCAATGGTCATTTTTGATCTGTTCGGGTTTGGGTTGGTATCATTCATCTGCATCCAATTTCCAACCATTCGGATCTAGTTTTCCAGTCGATTTATTATTCGCTGCTTGCGAAGATTTATATGGTCCAGAGTAAGTATATATGGTTCGCTGACATGAGAATTCACTTCTACATTTTTCTAGATTCAATCGAGGATATCTTGAATTTAACTCCCGTGCGACCAACATCCATCAAGGTGGCCAATATAATCAAATAACAAACGTAGTCTATTCCTATGGTTTTAATGATCCATGGCGTACGATTGGTATGCAGGTACAACATAACGATCATGCTCCAGTAATCAATATTCGGGGACATCCATCTTATCGCGAGTTGTATGCGAGCAGTGATGACGATTCCTTGGAATTACTCAGAGCCAAACAGTCAATCAAGCGATATTTAAGACGTTGGTTAGCTGAGTCCGATAATATTACAGTAGTACCAGTGGACGAATATATTTTTGATTAAGTTAAGTGTATCTGATTCTGTATGAAATTAATATCATTTAATAAAACAATGTCACGTGGCTCACATGCAATGGGTTGCCGTAGGTAACTAAACCCTAAAGAATTTCACTGGATTAGTCCTTTAAATAAATCTTTACTACCTACTACCTACTAACAGTTGGGGTGTTTATATTATTCCATCCCCTTCAGAGCTATCATCATACAGCTATCAGACTATACAGAAACATCTTTGAATCTGACTCGATATGCTGTAACAAAGCTCAAGCAGAGGAGGCGTTTTATACTTTCTTAGTCCTCCTCATCCCTGCAGCTGCGGTAGAAATCATTTGTCGGAACCCCGTATCTGTTGGCTATGATACCAGTGATACAAGTGACAGGTAATGATGCCGATCAATGTTCTGATCGACGATCTGTTTAGCCTCAGGATAGAGGACGTGCGTTTTATGTTCAGTTCAGGCCAAAGCTGCCTAGAGATAACGCAACTATCCATAGTTTTCCATGTTACGTTGGCGAGATCAATAGCTGAGTTCATCAGATTTTTAAGAACTAGCTGTAGTGGGATTTTCACAGTTCGGTCAGCTAGCTCTTTACTTAAGGTTGAGCCCAGTTTAGCGAGTTAAACTGCTTTCTCATTACCAACATGCCCACTGTGACCAGGGATCCATCAGATGTTTACTTTCGTCGACTTAATGTCATTAACAGCAAGCCGACTGTCATTAACTAATCTAGACCCCACTGTGTTTGAGGCCATGGCCTTGATTGCCGCTTGGCTGTCTACGTATAGAGTGATCCTGATGTCAGGAAGATCCTTACTTTTCAGCAGCTCTGCCGCTTTCTTTATAGCGAGGATTTCGGCCTGGAAAACACTGCAGCCATCCGGTAGTCTATAGGACTCTTGGATTTGCAGCGTTTCCGAGTAAACCCCCGCTCCCACACCGTCAATCGTTTTAGATCCGTGAAGATAGGAATTCCGTTGTCTACCAGAGTTCGAATCCCATGATTTCCTGTCTGGTATCTGAATGATATATTGAAAATCAAAATTATAATATTTTGTGATATAGTCGGTCTGCGTTGGAGCAACTGCTCCCTCTAATTGGCAGGATATTCTGCCATGGCCAAAGTTCGTGTCTTTCCAGAGTCCAAGATTCGTCAGACGCATCGTAGATCTGGCAGCGACATATTTAATGTACACCTCCAACGGCAGTAAATGTAGGACGATTTCCAGTGCCGCTGTCGGCGTTGATTTAAGTGCCCCCGTTACGCCTACACAGGCTGACCTTTGTACTACGGTGAGCATTTGTAACTGTGACTTCGTGTCCGTTACTGTCCACCAAACCAGCGCGCAGTAAGTCAGTATTGGCAGGATGATCGCAGTGTACATCCAATGAATAATGTACGCAACCCCCATTTTCTACCAAATTGCTTTTGACAAGCGAATAAAGCTTTGTTAGCTTTTTCGTTCTCTCTTCCGTGTTCCTCTTCCATAGAGAAGTTTTGGGTCTAGAGAGATATCTCGTTCAGTTTGAGTAGGTTAAAAGTTGAAATCTTTCTTTTCCTCGTGAACAGCATTAGTTCGGTTTTAGCAGGGTTTACTGCTAAGCCGTTTTTGTCTGCCCAGAGAGTAAGGTCTTTTAGCGCCGATTCCAACAGTTCACTTATAGTCGGCAGTAGTTTTCCCGACACCATGATAACCATATCGTCGGCGTATGCTGTTATGTTAATTCTTTTTGACTGAGTTCTACAAGAATGTTATCAAGACTTAAGACCCACAAGAGGGGAGATAGAATTTCCCCCTGAGGTACTCCGCTGGAGACCGTTATACTTGCAGATGCTTCACCCCATGTGGATTCGATTTGTCTGCTGAGAAGCATTTGATTGATCTGTATGAGGAAGTCATCTACTTGGAAACACCTAAGGGCCTTCCGAACAGAGTAAGGTCCTAAGTTGTTGAAAGCCCATTCTCTATCGAGGAAGGCTACCAGAGTGTATTCTTTGTAATGTAGGCTCTTTTCGATGGTATGCACCACTTCGTGTAGTGCTGTTTCTACAGACTTACCTTTGCTGTAAGCGTGCTGTGCGCTACATGTGCTGTGCAGCTTCTATAAATATTCACTAACCATGTTTCAATAAAATCATAAGGCTTCTGGAGCATGGCGGGTATAATTCCATCTGATCCACTAAATTTATATGGTTTGAAAGAATTGATAGCCCACCTGATCTTCCTTTTGTTGATTAAGATATTTGTTTGCTCTAACACTACCGGGTATGACTCTCCGGATTCGTCAGACGTGTTATCTGTTGAGATCAAGGGACTGATAAAACCGGAAAAGTGAGTTCTCAGCAGTAGGTCATGAGTTTCCACATTAGTTTCTGTCCAGGAGTCGTCCGGTTTCTTTAGACATCCCTCGATCATCGGATCCTTGAAGAGAACCTTGCGTAACCTGTTCGCTTCCTGGGTAGCTTCAACGGATTCACAGACATTTTTCCATGGATTGCGTTGTGCTCTCCCAATTTCTTTTTTATATGAATTGAAAGAGGTTCTGCATGTTTGACATGAAGAACTTACGTTTTCTTCCTCGCTTTCTTCCAGAATTTACTATACCATACACTAAATATAAATAGTACTGATGCTTGGATTGCCTGAGATCCTTAGATCATATTGGCATGAACTAACTAATCGCAACTATAGATCACTTATCTGTGCACTCAAAGAATTTACGTACTCCAACATTTATTTTATTATTTATATCATTTAGCCTAGGCAGTAGCCAGGGGGATCATGAGGGTAAATCGTTTAATTCCTACTAAAATCCATGAACGTTGTAGCATAAAATGCCGCTATGTTAGAGAAAATGGAAAAAGTTATCCTAAATTTGCTTGTATTTTATACGGAAGTCTATCGACATTAAGGGAATGTATTTAATGCTAAAATTAAAAACTCAAACTTACGGGGATTTTTAATTCGACTTTTACAACAAAATTCTGAGGCGGGAGTAACAAATAGTCAATTCAAATGAAGCACCCTAATAAGAATGTTATTTACTTATTTATAAAATTGTCCGAAGGTGGACGCTTTCAGGGGATGTTTATTCCATTAGCAGTAGTGTACCGAATGGGGGATACTACTATTCAAATTATATAAAATTTCATTCAATCAAATTTAATCTAATTAATTAAATATTTCCGTCAACCGGTACTACAGTAATATTTTGGGATTCAGCTAACCAACGTCTTATGTATCCCTTAATTGACTGTTTCGTCCTTATTAACTCCAAAGAATCATCATCACTTATCGCAAACAATTCCCGATAAGCTGAGTACCCACGAGTAATCAAAGCTGGAGCTTCATCAATAAGCTGTTCCTGCATACCAGTTGAACGCCATGGATCATTAAAGCCGTGGGAGTAGACTACGTTCGGTAATTTAATGTTTAGACCACCGTAACGGATGTTGGTATGTAGAATGTTGCGTTGAACGTATGTGTCATTAAACCTATCGAAAAATTGAATTAATTTTAATTTTACGACAACTTCTGTGTATATAATATTTACGTTGGACCAAACAAATCTTCACAGAATGCGTATAGTAGATCGACTGGAAAACTTGAGCCGAATGGTTGGTAATCAGAAGTTGATGAATGATACCAACCCAAAGCCGCACAAACTGTCCATGACCACTGACGTAAACCAGTTTCGACCGCTGTGCCATTTAATGAAGGATCACTGTCCAATTCAATAAACCAATCATAACTGAATGGGAAACATGAGTCCGGATCATCAAGTAGTAATGGCAAGATAACATTAGCTATCGCATGTGCATCAGTCTCCACAGTAGGATCAGAAAGTAGAGTGCAAATGTCACGTATCTCATGCTCTCTGTTAGAATATATATTATTAACTCGAGAGAAATTTTCTGAATTTTGATTTCACTTACTCCGTATTTCCAACTAAAACGCTGAACACTTCACTGATTATATAAAAAAATGACCAAACCTCTTCCGCATGTTCCGGATCAATTGGTTCACATAAATTGAACAAATCCTGAATAGCTTCTGGATTCCCATCTTCTATATATTGTTCTAATTGCTGGAATCCATTAGCTAATCGATCGTAACAAACATTTCCACCCACATGACGATAAACTGCCCCCGTCAACACTTTAAATTCATTATTATCGGTAGGTGATAATAGTGGTGCACCAGCAGCCCATACACCAGTAACGAGATGTGGAAATTTTTGACGGAACCAAACTGCTAAGCTACCGGAATAATGTGCACCAACTAATATTACACCGGATGTTTCAGCGCCAGGTGTAATATGGGATTGTTTGATGTAATCGATGAAAAAGGCAATATCAGCTAATGCGAGGGATGGAGATAAGAATCGCATATCAAATGCAGTCATCTCACTGGAATTTGAAGGGATATTTAATTTCGGCTACTTAACTTTCTTAATCAATCTTACTCAAGTTGGTGTGGAATACTTTTACCGAAATAACGGTGTTCCAGATAGAAAGCATAACCTCGCAATTCCTCTGCCAACTCCATCAGCACACTAATACCGGGAGTTAATAATTCCGGGCCAACCTCCCATTCACCGCCCAAGAAAATAAGTAATGGGCCACCCGGATAGAAAAACTCCCCATTCATTAAATATCTCTGAAAGTAAATGATAAAAATCAACTTGATATTGATTGAATTAACTCAAAATGATTCAGTTCTAACCTGCTGGAATGTCTCGTGGGTTAAATCCCTGAAAGCATTCAACGGCGTATCGAAATAATTCTCAACGACCGATCGTGATTTGGATGCATCCACAACCGGAACTGGCGGCGGTTGGGGCATTAAATATTTAATCAATTTACTACCGGGGATCGGAGTCTTCGCGTGGACAACCAACATAACTGCAGCCAAAAATATTAGCTTTATCATGGTTTTATTTTTGTTTACCATTGTATTCCGAATGTCTCTGAAATAAATATTAAATAAAGCTTGAAATTTCTCTGGGTAGTTGTTCCAACCGAAATAAAACGTTGGTGGCTACATCACATCAGGGTCTTTCGGGGGAATTGTTAAATATGATTGAAACATTCAAAAGGTTTTCTAAGTCCTAGATAAGAAGATTGATATAACAAATCTTCTCAATTGAACCTAATTTAAATTTCTGAAATTATGAAGGAGCTAATTTCACGAAAATCGGTAAATTTTATGAAAGTCCAAATATTGTATTTCGTGTACATCAAAAAATTTGATATTTCTCAGAATATTGATATTTTTGATATTTTTGCGAAATTTAAGAAAACAAAAAGCCATTGAAGATACAAACGGATGTGCAAAAAATACTGTATAAAATGCAAGATGAAACTTCTTCGTAATTATTTTTATTGTTTTCATGCAGATGAAAATTAGAGGGCAAATGTCTCATTTAATGACAGGTCGGGCGATAAAAAAATTCGGAAGAGTGTGGAAGCGAGAAAAAATATTAGGAAAATCGGATAAATTGGGAGGAAGGCAAAGATAGACATTATCGGTACTTCCCTTGGTTCTCTACTTTTTCTGATTTTTTTATCTGTTTTTGCTAAATCTCATTACGTATTTTAAGCCATGAACAACTAGTTTATAATAAAAATAAAGTAACTAACTAATAACAACTACAAACAGCCTAATACTTTCCATTTATGTTTTCATGCAGCCCTCTGAATAGAAACGGTTGCCTACCTCTGCCAGAAACTATATTGAACTTAACGTAGAATCGTTTAAAAACGAACTTAAAATAAATTAGCGGTTTATCAAATGTAACCTTGAACAAATTCGTAATAATAGACCGCTTAATCCTTGCGGTAGTTACGAGTTAAATAAATCATTTAAACGTACCGAGGAATCACTAAAATTTTTGAATGCAATAAAAATACCTTAACTCAACCGTAATTTTGTGTTTAAGTCTAACCTGTACCACTTCGTTTACTATAATGTCTAACTAAATATATCAAAATTATAGTCACTAAATTTTCTTATCAATATCAGAAGGTATTTCGAAATTTTCCATAATAGTTTTTTAACTAATCAGTTAAGATAATAGTTTCAACTTAAGTCTGGGATTAAATTATTTAGCCCTTTTTAAATGAAAAAGATTAGTTGCTACCTGACTTATGTGATAATGGATTGTTTTACAAACTAAATCTTCATCAATTTAACCTTGAGTTGGCCTAATTGTCCTATTTATTGAGTGAAGTCTCTTACTCACCTGGCACAATTCTCGATATAGAGAATTTCTAGATGCATTTGACAATGTTAGCCTTGAGTTAGTTCAAATTGCGAGAGAATAACCATAGTATCCCCAATTCTGTACTGCTAAACTCAAGGCCGTAAAAAGTAAAAAATGTGGGGCGGCAAGGCCGTAGCCAGGAAGGGGTTTAGACGGGTTTGAAAAAGGGAAATGTCGATGCAGTGTATAGACGCCAAATACTGAAGTCAGCATTTGGCTTGCTATTCGTTTCGAAATACTACCATACCGAAAATAAATGCTGAAGTCAGACATATCCAGACGTCAAAACCAGTTAAATTGAGGATATGCAGGTGCAGTGTGCAGACGCCAAATACTGAAGACAACATTTTTTTCTTTTACAGGGTGACCCAAAAATTTTTTACTTGATAATTTTTTTTCTCTTACAGGGTACCCAAAATAATTTTTTTCTTACAGGGTTACCCAAAAAATTTTCTTACTCGAAAATTTTATTCTCTCTTACAGGGTGACGCAAAAAAATTTTTTTTCTAAAAATTTTTTTTCTCTTACAGGGTGACCTAAAATTTTATTTCTTATAGGGTGACCTAAAATTTTTTTTCTAAATTAATTTAATTTTCGAATCTAACTATTTATACTTTCGATACAAACAATAATTTAAACATAAATATAAGAGTTTCAAATCAAAATTCTAGACATCTTGTGAATTCTAGAGATTTTATTTTATAATAATTTCGTAGAAACATTTCAACCAATGAAAATCAATGAAAAAGCCAACAAAAAACTATTTCCCCGTTAAAAAAAGCGCCAATAAGAATGGGAAACACACAGGGGAATTACGAGATTATGATATAAATCGTAAGCCAGGGGTCCAAAATTCGTTTTTGACATATGTGGCGGTAAAGATCTTTTTATGAATTTCGACATCTCACCTGTCTATCCCCTATATCTCCTACACTTTCATAACATAAACGTTTGGATAAAGGCTCGTTGGAAAATTAGATAAATTTCCTTTTTAATGACGTAACATGGGATATTATTAACTATATTTTTCCCACATCTCGAAAACAAGGCAATTTGTCAATTTGGCAATTAGGGATTGCAAATTTACCGGATTTTTCATTACCGGTAACTCGATAATAAAAAATCCATCACCGGTTTACCGGTAATTTACCGATATTCTTGCACATTTTCTAAAATTATTCTGAAATTAAAAATTAAAAGTAATTCCATAAATAGACTAAACTTCTAGGAGCTTGACGTAGAAAAGAGAAGAAAAAGTTGATTTTAAGTTCAAAATGGCGGGCGGTGAAAAGAAAGTCATTTTTTCCCATGATTTTTACGATTATTACGCTGTAAAAAATACTTATAATAAACTTTTTAGAAATTTTCCTACGTTAAGCTCCCATAAAATAGGTACTCTGCAAGTTACTTCAAATCGCAATACTGTATGTTAATTAGTTCGACCGCAATCGTGCATGAACGACCGCAAGAATATTCCATACCCTTCAAGGATTGCAAAAATCCAAAAAATTTTTTTGTGATATTCGATCCAAACCTATCGAAAGACGGGAGGTCCTTAAGTAAAAAAAAATAAATGCGATAGACAAAAAAATGTCTACTTTTCTTTATTTAATGGATGAATGAGTGTAGTTTCTTGGGTTTTTATAATAATTTTTTACCGAATTTACCGGTAATAAAATTGTGCATTTTGATTCCGGTTTACCGGTATTGCAATCCCTAGTCCATATATTTATGAGCTGAGTAGACTTTTATGAGCTTAAAGTCAACGGAACTTTTAAAAAATTTAGTCTATCATTTATAAATAGATTTCCCGTCGAATACTTAATACTACAAGCTTATAATTAGTTGATTAGGAGGCTTTACAGTTTCTTATCTGCTCGCTTATTCCCAAAATAATAATAACAAATATAAATAAATTTTTTTTAATGTGTAAATTTAAAATTGATATACCATATCCTAATTATTCAACTATATACTATATAAGTATACTATTACATATACAAATAATTTTTGGCCCTCCCCCCTGTTCCATGCAATTGCGGCCCCTGTTATATATTAAATAGACGAGCGATTTTGCGATCGACAATCGAACGATATCTAAAAACTAGTACGAAGAGTGAAGCACGAAAGGTGCTAATGTAGGTGGTGGGGATATGGATCTGTAGCTATTATAAGAGAGTATAGTTATATACCTAAATTGTCTTATTTTGTGAGTCCTTTCGGGCATCGCATGCGTTCGGAGAATCGTTAACTTGAAGCGGATACATTTTATTTACAAAAACAAGACCTTTATTTACGCGATAACGACGTGCCGAATTATATGGGAACAGGAACAGTCAGTTATTTTTGTTAGGCGTAAGATGAGCTGCTCTCTGGCATACGAGCAGATACCGTTAATTATGTGCTTTTTCCATTTGCCCCACCTTAAATTTTCGCTCTTTATTTTTTCGCAATTTCAATTTTGATGCCCCTCCAAGTATAGCGCCCTAAGCAACTGCCTGCGACTTAATCCGGCCCTGTTCTGATCGAAATTATCATTAAAAAATCAAAAGGGAAAACGACTCATAGAGCAAAACTCTTTGAAAAATTATCATTAAAAAATTCTATAAAATAAATTTGAATTTACAAATGCACTCCGCTGAAGATCATTTCGCGTGAGACAAAAAATTTTGTAAATTATGTTTAACCCGAGCCCTCTCCTCCGTAATATCTTTTCTCCAGGCTTGTTAAGAAGGCCTTGAAGAAAATAAAAATTACATTCTGTGAAGTGGGTTCTACAAACTGGAGCTCAAACACCGAATTCAGAGCCCTATAATTCAATGAATTCCCATGAATTCATCAATTCATGAATTTCTTGTACAAAAAACTTAAAATTTTAATATTAACTCCAAAATACCGTAAAAACTCCGAAATATGAATAAAGAATTTTTCAAATTGATCGAAAATTGATCAATTTCGGATTATTTTTCCCAGAAGTAATCCTAAAGCTTAGAATATACCTAAAATTCGATTTAATATTTTAGAAAGGCCATTGGACGCTTAAAGAAAGAAGAAGAAATCTCCAAATAGCTCTTAATTAGTACGAAAAAAATGCCAGCATCCGAACGTCCAACTTTAAATGATCCAAACGTGCGTAAGAAAAATCCGTCAAAATTCTCTTAACTCAAAGACATCAAACACTTCGAAAGGGGTCTTATAATCCTCAAATAGATCCTGAAGAAACCACAGAATATTGTAAAATAAGCGCAGTTCTAGATGCTGCCTAGGATATCCATTTATACCCACATTGTCTGCGGGGGAAGGGGGAAGAAAATTGTTTTATGGGTCTTCACGAAGTTTATTGAAGATTGAATATTCAATTAAAAGTTACAATATCCTCTAGTTAATTAAAGGTTTCAATATCCTCTAGTGGCTTATAATCAATCAAAAGCTCACTGCCATAATTCAATTTGTATAAAAGCTACCTTCAATTAGAATTACCTAATTTTCTATAATATATTGATACAAAATGATTTATGAAGCTTTTGACACGGCTTAACTCATGTCTCGTTTATACAGCTTTTCTGGAAGTTTATAAAGACTTTTTGAAGAAAGCTTCCTTTTAAAATTTTCTTCTATATGCATGTTACACATACACATATCATAAGTATGGTATGCTGATGGCGAAATAATGTTTAGGGATCTGAACTGTTAGTTCAGGACTGCTACTTCACTATAGTTACAGCGGGAAAAGTGCCATCTGAATATGGACTGACACTTGGGAACACAGGTCAGCAAGCCCACATAGAAAGTTCGTAACCTGAGAATGAATTAGTTTAGAACAGATGTAACTTTCCTCTTAGAGATATTTTTTTGGGTCGAAAGGTTACAAATAGACAATCTCTTACTTTAATAATTTTATTTCAATAGAAGAGGAAATTAATTCTACAACCATTTAGTATGGCGTTGGTTCATTATTCCATATAGCTTTCCATTGTCTAACTAATAGTTCGATTCGTCCTTTCAACGTTCGCATTTCAGCCGTATCGTTATCCGATATAGATGACAGATCCATACAATGGGAAGCGCCCGGTATAACAACAGCCGGAGCTCCATAGCTCAAATCTGTATTTATACCCATTGCCCGCCACGGATCTACCATTCCATGTGTGAATATCACATTTATGATACCGGGATTCCTTGCTCCATATATCGCATTCGTGCGAGCAGCGTTTAAGTGGAGATGAGATGAATTAAATCTGGAAAATGAAACTTAATATCGTTATACCCTTCACTCTTACAGCTTAAATATACATACCCAAAAACGTCATGACATAAATTATAATATAAATCGACTGGAAAAGATGATCCGAATGGTTGGAATACCGAACCGGACGTTTGATACCATCCAAATTCACTACAAGTTTGATATAACCATGAACGTGACGCACCAGTTGCCCCAATCGCAGTTTGTGAATAATAATCAACAGCTGATTGATAGTCTGTATCGAAACATGAACCACCAGCATACCTACGAACAAACGCCGCATACGCTTCAATATCATCAGAAATTTCGGGATTTAATATTAGCGAACAGTCATATTCGATATCACCATCATGATGATATTGAACTGTACCGGCTAGGAGGTCAGTTAGCGTATCGAAAAATGCCCAAATATTTAACTCGCTGTCAAGGTCATAGCACAAGTTAAACTTTTCTTTTATTATATGCTCCTCTCCCCGCTCAACTAATTCCTCCATTTGCGAGAAGGCCCTTACGATACGTTCGTAACATTCATTACCACCCACATGTCTAATAGCCGCCCCCATAACTTCCTTATATTCAACAAAATCAACTTGAGCTAGTAAAGGGGCACTTGACGCCCAAACACCAGCTGCTAGTTGAGGATACTTCTGTCGGAACCATGCTACCATTGTAGCTGAATATGAACCACCGACTAGAATGACTGCCGAATTTTCCATACCGGGATTTTCCTTTTGTCGAACAATGAATGATGCTAGATCAGCTAGTGCTTGATCAATACTCAGATACTGGAGATTGGTCGTTGAAAGATCACTAAAAAGTAAGAATTTTTGAATAAAAATAAAATTTCAATTCGATTTATGTTTAGTTCTCACGGAGTTGGAAAACTTTGTCCGTAAAATCGATGTTCTGGGTAGTACAGCATACCGCCCATATCCCGAGCCATATCAAACATATGTCCTCCTATAACGTATGAAGGTGATATTGTCCATTCACCTCCTACGAATATAAAGATTGGCCCACCCGGTTGAAAGTAGTCCGCATTTTGATAATATCTCTGAAAATAAATATCTCAGATATCGTTATAGATTCAAATAGCGAAACCTTCTCGTTACCATAAGATACGTGTCCGTATTTTGAGCATTAAAATTATTAACTCTCTGCTCAATTGTTCGCAACTCTACAGCTCGATTCGTTTTTGGTTCCGGTGGTGGCGGTTCTCGATATATCCGATTTTTTGCTCGCACAAAATCATTTTCTTTGGCTAGAACAGCCACAAGGCATAACGAGATGAGAACGATTATCTTAAACATTTCGTTACAGAATTGACCGATTTTCACAAAGTCACTAGTTCAATTAAAGTATTTACGAGTTTAAATTGGGTAATTTGGGCTCTTGAAATATTTCGAAGTATTTACTGATAACGTAATTATTGATAAATTACGGTCATTCAATTATAATATAGATTAGGAAAGTATGATAACTAGTTGCCCATTCGTGTCCTATAGCTTATATACTGTTTCGTTACAAACACATTCAAATTTCGTTACCGTTACGTTATCTCGGTAAATAATGTTCTCGTATCGTTACGAATCGTTGATTTTGTTAATTTCGATATACTGATTTTTTTTAAATTAATTGAACTAGAATTAGGATATGAAGCTGGGTCAGTGGCGTGCAGTCTAATGTACAGAAGACGCTAAAATGTCAACCAAACCGCAACCAATTTTTATATCTGCAAATTCCTACTCAAATTATTTTATTTATTACTTTAGGTTGAATTATGAGGGGGGACAAGGGGTTCAACAAAAAAAGTCTGGAAATTTAGCCAATTGTCCACCTATCTGGGGTCCGACTGATGTGTTTTATTACCTTCCTACTCTTTACTTCATGGGAGCCTTTCGATCGAGGTACTACATTACATTTGAGGTACTACACGATCGAAGATCGAAGATGTGTTTTCCGTCCGCCAGATGACTTTCGATTTGAATGTGATTTATTACACAATAAAGACTTAACATCAAACCCGATAATTATATTGACGGTGATTTTTCTAGTTGAAATTTATAAGATTTATTACTGCCAGCGGTCATACACACTAAGGAATTACCTATTGCTTTTCGAGCAATATGTAGAATTCATCCGATCACTGACAGTGTGTGATACTTGACGTCTTGTTTTCTAAGATCTACACTCTCTATTCACGTGGAGTTATATCGGATAAGATTTCATACGTCTTGAAATTTATTTCCCATCCTAATAATTTAAAATCAGTGAAATTAAAGATTTTCTGAAAAAGCTTTAGGAAAGTTCCAAAAGCTCATCGAAAGCTTAAAATCAAAATATTATTTTAGTCAGTTTGGAATCTAATTATTCTACCAATAATTAAATTTAAATGAAATTCAAAATTTTCGTTTAAAATGACATCAAAAGCGCTAAGCTTTATATTTCAACGCTCTGTAATGACATCGAAAGTGCTAAGCTTTATATTTCTGTTTGAAAGTTACATATTTTACATCTGTTTTCTATGTCAATAATTTAACAACAATAAATTTCAAAATTTTCTGAAAAAGCTATGGGGAAGTTCCAAAAGTTCATAAAAGCTTTGAATTAAAATATTATTTTAGTAATCGACGAATCTATTTTTTTCTCCCGGAAAAGAAATTTTCGTTCTGGAATTTTCGTTCAAAAGCTCCGTGGAAAATTAAAAGCTCGTAAAAATTTTAATATTTCGGTTCTAAATATATACGTTTTAAAATCTATTACCTATCACAATAATTTAACATCATTAAAATTTAAAATTGTATGAACAGAGCTTTAAAACATAAAATTATTGTTTTAGTTATGACTTATGAATCATTATCAAATCTAAATTATCTACCGGTAATTAAAATGAAATGAAATCGAAAACTTTAGTTATAAAAAGTATCTCTAAGAAAGCTTTACATTTCGGATTTAAGTAAATACGTTTTGAAGTCCATTTTTTATCTTAAAAATTTGACTTTAACAAAATCTAAAATTTTCTGATAAAAGCTCTACAAAATTTTAAAGTGTTTATCTAAAACTTTTAATTAAAATACCAATTTTTTATTAAATTAAATAAATTTAAGAGAAATCTCAAAATTTCGAGAAAAAGCTCGGTGGAAAATTTAAAACTAAATAAAGCTTTACATTCAAGATTAAAATTAATTAATTCTATTTCCCATCTAATCAAATCAAATAAATTTCGAAAATCTGAAAATCTCTGTCCATCCTATTCTACTAATTTTCAACCAGATTAATTTCAGGTTAATAAACTCGTAAGAAAGCTTCCAAATTAGTTTAAAAAAAAAATAGGGTAAGGGTTGCTGTGGGTATTGTTGGGGTAACGTGTATTACTATGTAGAAATTCCTAAAAAGAAAAATGAAAAGAAAAGTTAAAGTAATACAGCGGAGAAAGGGTCGAAAAGATAAGACATTTTCGAAAAAAATCCGATAATATTTCCCAAATAGTTCAGAATAAATCGGGAAAAGTTAGTATAATTCATTAAAATTGTAGGTGTCACATTATGTCTCACAATGCCTCCTCCTCCTTATCCAAGAGCAAAAAATCAAATCTTGCTATATCCTTGCGGTGCAACACTTGAAATGTGATCTCACGAAATTTATCGACGAAACGTTTGTGCCCAATTTCAAAATACTATCTTACAGGACTCTATCACATCAGGACGATTGTTTAAATCGTTATTGTGTACTAAGTGCCGCCCAATCGGTAAAAAGCAAGTAAATATAGTAATTCTTCAATATTATTTACTACAAACGGTATGTCTAATTTATTACCAATGATTCTAGGATTATTTGAGGTACGCCTGTAGCAAAATTTCAGGTTTGTTAGATTCACATTTGAAAAATTGCCCTAAAAAGGGACAATTGTCCGTGATTTATGTTAAAACCCGATTATTTCATATGATAAAGGCTGCTACATTTTATTAAGGTCAGAATGTGCTGCACACCATAGGAGATTTTGACCGCACGCCATTGAACTGCTTCCTTGTGCATGAATATTATCGTGTGGTAGGCATGAAGAAAAAGTATAATTCTGTAATCAATACTTTTATCTCCAATATTGGTCCAAAAAAATCAAGCAGTAGCCAAAACTATCTTATCTAAAGCTATTTATGTGTAATGTTGTTATAAATTTACAATTTTCCTTTATCATAATACTGATAATCAATAACTAATGAATTTACAAATAGAATATTGATAAGTCGTTTATGCAGTGTAATATTTAATTATTATACTACACGAAGTATCTTATATTTTTAAGAAATATTTAAAATATTATCAGCTTATAAGTGCAGTAGGTACCGCTTATTGTAATCATGTATTAATTTGTTCATCATTCAATTGGACTCGGTATATTTTACTGCTAATTCTTAAAAATTTAATAATTTATACATATATCTATTTATCATATGGCATACCCTGTATAAATAACCATACAATGTTATGACTCAAATAATTGCATCAGTAATTCCTGAGTTATCTGGGGCGTTAATAAAAAAAAATCTATTTTATGAATAATTAAAATTTTTTATGCATTATTTTATTTTAAGGGACATGTTTAGATTGCAATTATTTCATTTTTTTAAATGCAGGTTTCATTTTCATAATTCAATGAATAGATTTTTATGTGCATACAAGAAAAAAAAGATTTTTCTACCAAAACGAGAAGGATATATAATATTTATCAGAAGTACCGCCTTTAAAAGCTTTTCCATGCAATGTGATTTAAATAAGTGGTAAAAAGGTTATCTTTATTTATTACACATATGAAAAATAGGTTTAATGGGATAATGACGTCTAGATGGGTAAAATACTAAAATTAGATATTATAATCCATTCAAAAATATATGTAAAGAAATATATATCCATCCTTTTTCAACAATTTTACTATTGGAATGGAATGGCTATCCTCCTCTATTCATTTCCCGGTTTTTTATAAACTAATTTAATTTCGGATATGAGACTTGTAATTATGATTTTATTAAATTACCCTTTTATGTCAATTAAATGTCATATATTCCTCAGAGAATATTCCTTATTATACTATGTATATTCGAAAACAGAGACCAATAACATCATTAGCTTAACTTCTTAAACTAATTTTGTCAAATTTATGAATTTGAAATTTTAAAATCTAAAATTAATCAATAATTTCATTAAACATTTTTCATATAATTTTACGATAGGTAAAATCGGGTAATAATCATACATTGGTTTATAAGTATAGTTTAAAATTAACCTGTTAATATTTATGCTTTTTTCAATAAAGAAAATTGGGGGATAATGTGGAATACCCCACATCAAATAAATTTCTCTACAAGTACTGTTTTGGAACCAAGTGAGTAATCTTTCTATTAGGCTTTGTACTTAATATTACGTTAGTAATTACCTTACTACTAGTATATACCCTTTTGGATACAATTTGGATAGAATCTAGTAACAAAATAATATTTCTAGCTTTTATTTTCATATGCGTTATTCTACGCCAAACTGAACTTGGAGGAAAAATATAAAATTGGTATAGGTACTTAGGGCGTAGTGAAATTTTTTTCTAAGAAGTGGAAGTGAAACACTGAAAATCTATAGCATTTTAAACAACTTGACTGAAGGAATGTGCTCTCCGATAAATTTCGAATCGCCACTTTTTAAAATTAACTTTTGATTTGGATGGATTTAAGTTGCTCATAGTTTTGGCAATTTTTTCAAGATTTTGTTTTAGGAAAAATGTTATGTAGAGGTATTTTGATGCGAAGAATCCATTTTTGATATTTATATTTTGATTCAATCCCCGTCAGAGTCAACCACTTTTTCGAAATTTTCCGGGAAATTTTCTTAAGTCGTCGGGAAATCTAATTAGGTGTCAATAAACCAAACGGCCCAATGGGAGTATTGTCAAACAAACTTTTCTAAGAAAGCCCTCCCTGATTTTAGAGGGGTCGATATAACAAGGAAAACAGTTCTTCTCCAAAGATTTAATATTTAAAAATATGGAAACGGGTTTAAATAGGGGATAATCAGGGGATCTATCAATGCCTTAACTGTAAAGGGTCCTTTCCCAAATTATGTTATTAAAATCTTATTAAAAAAGCACCTTGTTAAAATTACACTAAAATTGAACGATTTTTGTTCGGATTTCTAAGTGAATTTTTCTTTTCAAAAATTTGCTTATCTAATGATGGCAAATCATTTCTAAGTAGTGCTTGCAAAACCGGTTAATCGATAATCGATTAACCGGTTAATCGGACCAAATTTAGATATTCGAAAACCGGTTTTTGAAAAATTGAAAACTGGTTTTTCGGATTTCTCTTTTCGCCATAATTTCGAAGTAAATGCGATGACGAATGTACACTAGGAACCTTTGTTTAAAATGTTAAATTTATAAATGTTAATGTTGTATCATAACCATATTGAATTCCGCATTGGTTCTGTGAAATAAGAAAATTAATAATGAAAATGAACGACAAATTATGATAAACGATGAATCTACCGCTATTCCATCATCCGCCGAATCACTAAAATTATTAATGCTACAGACAA
>JANTOP010060441.1:0-22648 GCA_027564815.1 Symmerus nobilis | reverse complement strand
ATAGTTGGCAGAAAATAAATAATATGTTTTAAAAATTAATTATTATTTATATATATATATTCAAATTAAAATAAATATTTACAATAATTAATTTTTTATATTTATAAAGCAGCAAAATATTATTTTTTGTACTCGATTATTAAGCTCATTTTATAGCAATTAAGTAAAATATTTTATTTAAAAAAAAGGAATCTAGAAAATTAATAAATAAATAAATCCGGTTGTTTACACCAGATATCTAATTTGCAAGTTAACCCTTTCAAATTAATCTTTCGCAGAAATAATTAGGAATTAGTTGATTGCTTGGAAAGTTTTACAAAATGGGTGAGAGTATCAGATTTATTGTATCAGATACAGGTTGGATAATATTTAATAATTATGAATGGTTAACCCAAAATTAATTTCTAATTAAATTCCTAATCGCAACTAATTATTTAAATTGTGGAATTTAATATTGTAAATAATTTAGATTTATTTTCCATTATCAAAATATAATTTAAATTTGGATAAAATTTCCGTTTGGAAAATTTTCCCAGCAATCGACTACTTGGTAATTTTTATTTAAATTAGATTTGCATAGTTTTGTATTTATTTTATTTTATCTATTTATCAGTTTAATTAATTAATTCTTTCTTTAGTTATTTTAAGTAGGTTTGGTAAAAAAGCAGAAATATATATGTTAATAATATTTCTTGTAATAGTAATTTTGTAGTTAATTTATATAATTTATTTCAGTTTATTTCTCTTATGCAGATATTAATTTATCATAATTTATAAACTTATTTATAAAATTATTATTTTATTCGATAAATGATTTATTTATTTTTACATTTTTAATTCTTTTTTTTTTTAATTTTTCATGTTAATTAAATCTATTCGTTTTTTCCTCAATTAGTTAATTTAATTATATTCTTTAATGATCAATTCCAGAAAAGCATTATTAAATTTATGAAAGTATGGTTATTTGAATTAATTAATTTTATATTTATAATATTTTCACTAAAGGTTTTTTTTTATTTGTTATTTACAATAAATTAGATTAGATTTAAGAATTGTTTATGTTCTATTTATTTATAATAAATTAATTTATAATTTTTATGGTGATTTATTTAAAAGATATGGTTTTTTGGCTGGGTTAGTTAGTTAAATGGTTCGTAATTTTTCTTCTTTTTTTTTATCTTTTTTGGATTTCTTAAAAAGGAGGAAAAAGAACAAATTGTTCACGATAAATATAATTTTTTTTTTTGGGTTTTTATAAAAGATGAATGACATTATTTTATTTACATACTTAGTACATATCTAATTACTGATTAAGGCAAAATATTATTTTATTCCTTTAAATATATTATTTTACTAATATTTGCAACATAAAAAACAATTAAGTTTGGTAATAGTTTTTAATGAACAAATTGTACATAATTAAATAAAGCTAAACATAAAATTTAATTTAATAATTATTTTTACAAATGAATTGGGATCGGTTTTAATTATAACAATATTTTCAAATATTTATTTTTAAATATTTCAATGAGTTAAGATAAATTTATGTTTTTAATGGAAGGCTTTTTATATTTATATTTTAAATTTATTCCTTTTTTTTATAAAATAAAAAATTATTATAGTAAATTCATATTTACAATATAAATAATCTTTTCATTGTTTTTATATAATTATACGAATATATGGGATTATTTTAAAATAATATGGTGTAAGTCGATGAAGCAACGTGATTTTACTGGAATTATAAAGAATTATTGTTATTATTAATTATTTAAATATAAAAATTTTAATAGAAATTGTTAAATGAAGCTCATAGAATTAAATTGTTTCAATGAATGTTAAATATGAAAATGTTGAATGGAAATTAAAAGAAATAATTAACATTTTATTTTATTATTTATTCAATATTTCAAAATTTCGAATTAAATAAATTATGATTGAAACAAATTCTATTCATGAAGTTAAATTTGGTATTACTCGGGATCAGGGATGTATGATTTTATATAAATTGTATGGATATAAAATTCATCACAGGATTAGGTGAAAATTGCAATAAAATTTAATTTCGTGTAAGATTTTCTACCCTCTAACTTCATGAAAAGACGGTAAATACATTGATACCTTATAAAACAAAATAAAATAAAAATTTAAAAATAAAATGATTAATTAAATAGGAATATTAAAGACACATGCAAAATTCCAGATAAAGAATTAACAATTAATTAATGATAAATAAATAAATAATGCAGCATGCAACTATGACCTACCTAGATCGGGATAGACGATCCGGAATTTATGAATGATTTTTAAAATCGATTTACTAAATAAATGATCTAAATTCTATTAATTTTTCATTTTGTTGAAGTTGAAATAAAAAATGTTTTAATTTATTTAATTTATGTAATGGGAAATTTCCAATTTTCAAATTGAATTAATTTATGTATTTAAAAAAAAAAACAAATAATTCAATTAAATTGAAACGAAATTAAGTGGAATAATAATATGAATTTCTTTATCAAAATTTATCATTTTGCTATTCAATTTAATTCACATTAGTAATTTAACAATTAACAATTTTATTACTTTTTTCTTTAAGTAAATGGGTTATCAAATAGACAACATAATCGTCTATTTTTAATTGTCGTTTTATTAACATGACATAATTTTTTTTTAAATGTATTTATTTTTATTATACAAATTTTATGTATTAGATATTTTAATTTTTATTTATATTTTGATTAATAAATTTTTTTATTAATTAAAGAGAGTAACAAGAAAGGTCAAGGCATTTTGTTTTAAATATTCGATTTAATAGTTTGGTAAATATAATAGCAGAAAAAATTGCGTTGGGATTAATATTTCATATAAATTACGGTACGAATTTTAAATAATTTAAGGAAGCAAATCTATTTCTTGTTCTATTAATTAATCCGTTGAAGCTATACTATTTATTTAATTTAAGAGTATAGATATTTTTTTAATTTATCAATAGCAAAATGATTATAATTTTTATTTTTGTCATTTAAATAATTTGCTAATTTTGCGAATTAATTCTGGATGAGACAAATGGCATTGAATAGACGAGAAAAGAGTTGATAATTTCGAAATTTAATAAATTATATTGTTATCATCAGTCTCTTAGTGAGCTTACTTCACGCTTACTTTTCAGCTTTAAATCAAAATTTCTAGATTTCAGAAAATACCGAGAAAAATCTAAAAAATTCGGGGAAAATTCGGAAAAATTCGGAAAAGCTGGAAAAAGTCTAATCTGTTTTTCCTTCACAGCTTAAAATTATCTAGAAATTAAATTCTGGGTTTTGCGAAAAAAAAATTACTTTAGGCAGTTAGAAGGGTATACCGGGAATATATCTACCGTTTCTATGGTGTACCCCATAAAATCAGAGGATTAATTTTTTGAAAAATTTTCTACTATAATTTTCTCATTGTACCCGTAGGTTTAATTTCACATCATTAGATTTTCCGATTTCCTAATAGAATTCTTCGGAAAAAAGGTTTTTGTTAGGCTGACATTTTGGACAATAAATCGATCGAATTACCCGGAATTTTTACAATACAATTTTTAATGGGATTTTCAAAATATAAGTTGTGAGGAGACCCCCTGAATTTAAGGTACTGATATATCACCTAAGTTTCCATCTATTTGAATTCATTTCGAAATTTCGAAATTTTAAGTTTTTCGGAAAATTACAGGCTTTTTCTGCTTAACTACTTTAACGAACCATTTAAAATCAGGGGGTAATTTTTTTAAAAATTTTTTTTTATGAATTCTTTTCTGAAGCTTTAGGTTTAATTTCACGTTTTCAGATTTTCTTATATCTTAAAGGAATTTTGATTTATGCAAAATTCTGTGTAACCAATTTCTATTGCTGCAAATTTCTAACTTATATTATTTTATTTAATAACTATGAATGAGCTTTCGAAATTTTTGAAGAATTTTTTTTTGGAAAATTTGTAATTTTGTTAAAAGACCGTATTTCGTTAGAAAATAGATTTTTAAACGTTAAAAATTAAATTCGAAATTTAAAGCTTACGTTGTGCTCTTATTAGCTTGAATAAGCTTTCTGGTATAATTCTATATTTCATTTAAATTTCATTAAAATTGGATAAAAATTCGATTCAAAATTATTTAAAACACCATTTTAATTTTAAGCTTTCAATGAGCTTTGGGGGTTTTGAAAGCTTTATTCTGGAAAAAATTTTAATTTCGTTAAAGGATCGTTGTTTGGATAGAAAATAGATTTTACAACGTAAAAACTAAGATTCGGAAAATTAAGGTTTCTGGGAGCTTTTAAGTTTTGGCAGAGCTTTTGAACGAAATGTTTAGTTTTGATATTTTTGTATTTTTCCTCAACTAATTTAGAAGCTTCTTGCATCATTACATTTTTTTGGATCCGAAGAAAATAATTGGAAAATTCGGATAAAATGTTGCGATACCCGATATTCAAATTTCTCGGTACGCGAGCCATAACGAATTTTTGATTTTTCTTAAATAAATTTCAACTATTCCGATATATTTAATTTTTGTATTTTTACCTAACTGCTAAAGCAACTTTCTGCGTTTTTACATTTTCTCCGCCCGAAGAAATCTGCACAAAAATATTGCACATCTTATGGAGATGTGGACCGCACGCCACTGCTCCAATTTAATAATTTTATCCCGCATTTAAGCAGGGAAGGATTTGGGGTGCATCATATTCACCAAAAAAGCCTATAAAGGTTGCCGACCCTTGTGTTAGAGTATACTTCTAGAAAGATTTATGTATAAACTATCAACTTTCTAATTAAGATAGGAATTTAAGTCACTCATTTGTCTCTGGTAATTACTCTTAAATTAGCATAATTTTATTTTTACATTGACCAATTTAGAAATGTAAAAAATTTCAAAACTCGAAAAGCACAGCATGATTGGAATGATGAGAAGGATGGGATGGGATATATTTATCGAATTGCAGTCTACTGTGCCTTCAAATTGAATATTAGGAAAATTCATGTTTTATAAATTAAATGGATTCGTGGTAAAAGAAATGGAAATGAATTAAAAAACAGTTTTCTAACTAAAAAATCATATGATAGAGAAAATGTTTATTATTGTTAAAGTTTTATAGTTTCAGTGAATCAAGTGATGCAATTGAGGAACGTCTAGATAGACCCAAACTGGGTGGTCCACTGACCAGTGATGTTGTCCCAAATAGTTTGTACCAGTCAATCACAATATTCGATAAATTTAAATTATCTAACATTATTTGGGCAACGCCCATGAACACTTTTCTTCCTTCAATTCGGCCGTAATCACCCCAAACGGTTACCTATAATTTCGTAGTCAGTCAATTGAAATTCCGAAATTGAATTGATGAACATTACCTGAAGCACGCATCCTGCAAATGGTTCACGAAAAGCAAGCTGTTGTTGATATAATGGATCTAAGGTCTTTCGTGCAGTCGTTGTTTTAGCTTTAACTATACATTTTTTACCCGAAACTAAATATACTTTAACATAAGGCGCTGGAAGAACTTTTGATCCGGGACGAGCCTGTTTAAGTTAACATTTATTATTTAATTCAAAAATTATCCGTATAATTAAATTATTTACCTGCAACCCCCTTGCTCTAATTACTTCTACTTCAAGATAACCTTTTTGATGGCACATTGATAATTGGATGTCACCCAATGATGGCGCACCAAGTACTTGACGACCGACTAGCTGTCCCTGTCCTAAGCCATCAATAAAATCAGATAATGGACCACCGTCCGTCATCCGAAGCGATGGTGACCATCTATTTATTTATTTATTTTTAAATTTTAATTTTTGTAATAAATTCTTTTTAATTTATTTTATATTAAAGTTAAGGAAAAATAACACAAATAAATTGAAAAAAAAAAAAATAAAAAATGGACAATTTTCTACAAATTAAATGAATTTTAATGCATCTCTTTTATTTTAACAATTGGCCAAATGAAAGCATAATTTTTAAAATGAAATTATTGTTATCTAATTACAGTGTAAAATGTGTAATTAAAAAAAAACGTTTTGTGGTGTGATTACAGGGAGAGATAGATCATTTTCAATACAATTATAAGGCTTTCTATAATACACAACAGCTAGAATCCGGATTCTGTAACGCTAATACTTTCAATTTTTTCATTAAATATAATAAAGTCTTGTACTTGATGATGTATGTATATGTTTTACAAAATCAGGATTGCGATTATCATATAAGCAAGCCATTGGAGATATAAAAATAACTCAAGCATTTTCCAAATCGATTCACAAACTTCTAGTCATTTTTATATCGCCTCGTAGGAAGCAAAAAATTAATTAATTTATTAATCCGCTAATTTCATCTATCGTGAGCAGAAGATTGTGAATCGCGCATTTACTTTGAAACAATACGAACATGATATCAATAAATTATGTAGATAGAACTGAATATTTTATCCTAATGGCAACTCTAGAAAAAACCTTCCTGGAAGATAGTACGAAATATCTCCATCTTCCTCGATTTACTTTTGGTATATCAGCTCCTTAAAAAAATTTGAATTAGGCCATACCATACCAAAAGTACATAAAGGATGGGAAAATCTTCGTGAATAATTTAATAAATTTCGCGAATATTTAGAAAGAAATAAAAAACAGATAATTTGGTAAAAATCAGGAAATTTTACAATAATTTTCACAAAAATGTTTTAAAAATCGTAAAATTATTATGAAAAGTAAAAAAAATTGGAAAACTCTTGAAAATTCGAATTTTCCAGAAAAACGGATTTCATGAAAGTTGGAAAAATAAAAAAAAATTATTAACTGATTTTTGGTCAAAAAATTTTTCGATATCGGAAAATTATCAAATTTACAATAAAAATTTCCGACATTCACCGAAATATTTAATTTTCAGTTTTCCAATTCTTGGAAAGTTTGACAATTATCCGCACTTTTCAATCGAATTCGGCGATTTTTATCTTATTACCTTAATTTTATTAGATTTTTCTAATTTAATTAGGACTTGATATACTCTTCGCAGGTTTTCAAATTGAAAGGAATATACTTGCTCCCTAAAATTCGAGTGGTTGACACTTCATTTGAAAACATGCCAAAAGCAAAATTCCCGATTTTACCGAAATTGATTGAGTTTTAAGATATTTTCTGATTTTTGGAAAATATGTCTAGATTTTGATGAACTTCGCAGTTTTTATAAAATTTCCTGATTTTCAAGGAGAACCGATTTCATCAAATTTCTAGGCGGAAAAAGCTCTGTGTTTTATATGAATACAGTCTCTCTAATTTTAAAAAGGAGACATGCCTATTTATGAAGGAATTCCGTATCCTTTTTAATTATGGAAAAATGTGACAAAAAATCGATTATAATAAATTTTCTATTCTCTGAAAATACTCAAGGATCAATAAAACATTTTTTAAAACTAAATTTTATTAACTAATAACAGACTTTCGAAATACAGCCTCTAAGAATTTCAAGATCGACACTTTAATGACAAACTACTCAAAATACCAGTTAATTAACAACCAATTTTGAAAAGCATAAGACTGTAGATTTTCATAATTATTTTATAACACGAAAAATAAATATTAAAATCATTTTATTTTTAAGATTGATCATTTGTATCCATGGTGTCAATATGAATAAAATTATGTCCCAAATACAAAACATTCTTTGAGCTTTTAAGCTTTCGGGAAGCTTTTGTAGGAAATCTTTAGATTTAGTTAAAATTTTGTTATTCCGATAAAATTACATTTTAAAAGGTATACAATTTATTTCAAAACTTAAAGCTTTCGGTTAGTTCGTAAGTTTTCGGGGGAGCTTTCGTTGCAAAATTTCGACTTTCGTTGCAGTTAAATTATTTGGATGGAAAAAGGTGTCAATATGAATAAAAGTATGTCCCCAACCAAAAACATTCTTTGAGCTTTTAAGCTTTCGGGAAGCTTTTGTAGGAAATCTTCAAATTTGATTAAAATTTAGTTATTCCGATAAAAATAACATTTGAAAAGGTATACAATTTTATTCAAAACTTAAAGCTTCTCAGATTTTCAAATTTGTTAAGGATTTCCTACACAAGCTCTCATATAAATCAATTAAATTGGATTGAAAATGAGAGAAATTAGTCTTCGAACATAAAGCTTTCTTATAGTGAGTAAGAGGACGAGTTATATTTTGCATTACATTTGTTACACGAAAAGTCTACATGCGCGGTGAACTTATTGAGGGACCGGAGACCGGAAACTCCTAAGTTTTAAATAAATGTTTTATGTACCCGTTCTATTCACCGAACGGAAAGACTTCTTTTTCGAGGTCTACGTTGGCAAACTAGAAGGTTTTATACGTTTGTTTATATGTGTGAATATATCATCCCTTTCAGTTTGAAATACGAAATTGAAGATTTTTATCTCGAATTCAGTCTAAGGGATGATCATTACACCAGCAGAGACTAAAGTCTATCCATTTATTATATTATTTTTTTTTCCAGGGAGGTACTTTTCTTATTTAAAATAAAAAAATTAAACAAATAAGATAAGGACATCTTGAGATAGACGATTTCGTTCGCATGGAGTCACATTTTGTATTTAGTTCTCTTGGAATTTGGAATCTAAATTCAGATCTTGATTTTCTGGCTATAGAGCGTATCCGTTTAAAATTTATTTTCTTAACCAGGATGGTTCTTCTTTTCTTTAAAATGAAAATAAAGCGGATCGGACGAGCACAGCTAAGAAAAAATATTTTGATCCCATGGGGTGCAGTACTTATTTATTTCTCACTGCAATTTAAATCTAATTTCAGCACTTGGTTATTTTAAATTTTATTTCTTAACTAGAGAGACTCCTCTTTCAATTAAAGTTAAAATCATCAAAATCGGAAGAGTAGATCTCTACGATAAGATATTTCGTCCCATATCTTGTGATTTTTCTGACCACAAAAATGAGAACAAAGCATAAATTCATTAATTGAATATTTTCGAGTATTTCGAGAAACTCTAGAATATTTTCTGGCGAAATATTAAAATACAAAAATTAAACCAAAATTTTAACTGAAGAGAGATTATTTCTAATACTGATCGTAGCGGACTAATTATTGCCGACTTATCTTTACTTTCTTTAGATGTGAGACATTATGCGTTATATTAGATATGAGCTCTTCTAAACATCGGTCATCATGCATATTGGTTCTGATTAAAAAATAAATTAATCATGCAAACAAAATAATGATGAATAATGAATAAAAGAAAATTTAAAAATAAATATCCTGTAAATTCGCCTACATTTAATTGATCAATCAAACACACTTTTATACATTGATAAACCTATAATTTATTTTATTTTTAAATAGAGAACTAATTCAAATTAAATATAATTTATTTAATAACACCAAAAGCCATTGAACATTTAGATGGTTAGTATATTAGAATTAGTGAGGATTGTGTTTAAATTAAACAGATTACGAAATTAAGATAAAATTAGTTTAAGAGAATTAAAAGAAAATTTAAAATTTCTATAAATAAAAATTAAATGAATTATTCAAAAGTAATCAATAATATTTAATTGAATTGATTTACAAAAGAAATATAAATTGAAATTAAGAAAAAATACAGAGAGACGGAGAATGTTAGATCTTTAATCTATTTTTTTTAATAAATTCTTTATTATTAATTTATTAATTAATAAGTCCAGTAAAACAGTTTTTTTTTTATTTTTTTATTGTAAAACGAACAATGCAGGAACTTACGATGAACCATCAGAACTGGTCGATATGGAATGAAGGCTGCCAGCACGACATGCCGATTGTGTTGTGGCAGGCGCTACTTCTGAGGATCTTTGTATGCATCCAGAAGAAGCCCGTTTTCGATGTGATGATGATACGCCCTGATCTGATATGATATACATATATATTGTATTTGTTTTAATAATTAATATAGTTTTCCTGGAGTTTTAGTTAGTATTTATTTTTAAAGGCTTTAAATTTCAGTTAGTTTTGTAAGATATAAATTTTGGCTTACAAATATTATCTGTTTCATAATTTCAAGCATACCCCCAATTAACTTTCATTTCATTCGCAATAAATTTCTATCCTTTATCATATTTCTGTTCAAAGACACTATATTAAATTAGACATTTATGCTAGAAAACTTTCGTATAATTTTAATTCTTTTTCTATTAATAAGTTAGAAGCGGAATGAGGCTAAAGTATAGCTTTATAGAATAAATATAATAGATTCAGGTTCGTTATCCGGCAGTCATCGAAATGTCGACAAATTTCCTTAGGGGATCAGAAAATCTAATTACAAGATCGTATTCATAAATAAACAAGGAACAGATTTCCTTAAATAAATTTTTTTAGGAAAGTTATCCTTTACAATTTTAAGTGGGTTGAAATGACGTTGAAGGGAAATTACCCGAAATAATTCGAGGAAATTAAAAATCTGTATTTTAGATTTTAAATAATTTAAATTACGACTTCTTTGTTCCATAAACATGAAAATATTAAGGGGTTGTTCTGTAATTTTTATTTTTAAAATAATTTCGAAAATGATCTTGCCATTTTTTCTTTTATTTTGTATCAAATTCGGTATTTCCTGGATACCGGTATGGAAAAGCATCGGATAAATAATCTTTATCCCACAAAGTTATTTGACGTGAAATTCTGGATCAAACGATGTATTAAAATTAACCATTAAACAGAAGCTTCCAGCTAAAATAAACCCTGCAGAAATTTTGATACAATATCCGTTCGAAATATGTCTAGAATATTTCATTTTCTCGTATGAATTGACCAAATTGTGCTATTTTATGCTACGGAAATTTAATTTTAAATTGCAGTCAATTTATATGTGAAATCTTAGAATGGAAGATTAAGAAATTAAGAAATTAAGAAATTCAGAAGAAAGACCAATGTCTCTGATCTTTTACCTAATTCTTAAGCTAATTAACTCCATTTTATTCCTATTTTAATCCTTGTTCATTGAGTAATAAGTTCAAGGGAAGGAGCAGGTGTCTCATGATAAATGGTACAATGAACAATGAGTAAACTAATAGCACCTACTATAGACGAAATTCATATAATTTCAACAACGCATTTGGACGCAAGATTTTTGATTTGAATGAAATAACACTTTCTTGCGTTACCTTAATTAATTAGAAAAAAATTGCTAGATCCGATCGGGCTGTTGTCTAATAATTAGGATTTATTCTTAGAATTTATTTTAGTCTAAGATTTACTGATTTTTAGAATATTATGGCTAAATATTAATCAAAAACAGTCAGAAAAAAATGTTTAAATAAACAGCATTTTTATTTCCCAAGAATGGATCAAAACTATCGGATTTTTGACGTAATTTTAAAAATATTATTTGTAAGATAACCCCTTAATCGTTTTTATGTCATTAGCGCCATTAAACTATTTTTTAAATTATTGGTAATTAAAATTTTAAAATTTACACCTTTCCGCGAAATTATAAATATTTCTTTGGAAAATGGTCTCGAAACGAAAATTCGAGGGTTTATTTTTAAAAATTAATGCTTAATTAGATTTTCCAAACCCGAATAAAATTTTTGGAAAATCTTCCACCTGAACGGCCCAAAAACATTGAAAATTACAAACCATATTTCAAAAATATTTAAATTTCTTAAAAAGCAATATTTGACGTCTCTTTAAAAATATTGTTTGTTAGATAACCCCTTAAGGTTTTTAAGTCATTAATTCTATAAAACCATCCATTAAATTAATTGAAAGTAAAATTTTGAAATTTAAATTTTTCCACAAAATTTTGTTAAAAATCCCACGGAAACTACTACCAAAATTCGGGGGAATTATATTTTAAATATTTTAAGAAATTAATTTATAGGGTAAACTATTTTAAATCAATTTTGAGTTATTTGATTTTCCACGGCCGAAAGAAAATTGTTGGAAAATTCGATTTGCCTATGGGTCCGTTAAATAATGAAAATTACGAACAAAATCGTAGATTTTACAAAAATAATTTCATATCTTAAAAACAGGTTCTTATCTGGAAATCGTATGGTTTTCATGTAATTAACTCTACTGACCCATTCTTTATTAAATAGGCATGCATTTTACTTACGAAAGGACTTACAGATATTCGAAAACAATGTCCAGCCCCCTCCCCCCCTTTTCATACCCCTAAATTCTCTGTTGTACCTAATTTTTTACGAACATTTTGAAATACTTGCAACATTTGTAAGGGATGGTCAAAATCAATCGCCTCCAACCGATTTTAAGATATTTCGAAATTTTGGGAATTTCAGATTTTAATTTTCGAGTTTTAATTAAATTTCTCGTGATATTAATAAAATTTCCTAAATTCTCTGAAGATCAACATACTTTGCTGAACATTCTTGCCTCTTATCAATTATTTTTCAACCAAAATAAAAAAAATTTAGAACGACCAATTTTGTAAATTTCAAAAGAAAAAAATACTCTTCTAAATTTTTTTCAAACTTTATTATTAATCCTAATTATTTTCCTTAATTTAAGGTTAATTTAAGGTACCGCAAATTAAATTGATAGTTAACTCACAATTATTAATTGATCACATCATAAATGATCACACAATAAAAATGATTGATATAATCTAGGACCCAATAAAATTTCAGACAAATCAAGAATGATGAATCCAAAAATTTTGAAATCATATGAAACTTGCCCTAATCTCACATACTCAACCACACATAATTACGTTATCACCAAACAAAAATTATTATAAAAATTCTTGGTCGAATAAGGAGATTTTAAAGGAAGTAAATTGATCTGAATTTTAAAGGACTTTTGAATCAAAAATACTCCTAATTTCTGACCGTATATCACCCAAATGGTTTTAAAAAATTCCAAATCTAATGGAACTTTAAGTATCTCGAAATGGTAAATCAAAGGATGCGGATTATATTATGATTATAATTAATTAAGAGCAAATGATATAATTATGGGAAATAATAAATTTGAAAATAAAAACAATAAATTATATTAATTTAATTTTAAAAGCAACATCCCAACGCGGACAGTATATATATAATTATGTGTGAGAAAAAAAAAGTTTATTGCCAAAACTACAAAATTTGATACAAATTATAACGTGTAAATCGAACCTAAATATTCCAAAAAAAAAAAATACCATCCCTAATTAGAAATAATTTCAACAATTAATTAAATTTCTAATTAATGAAAATCATATTTTATTTGATGAAGCTAACATATTGCTTCTATATCTCCCTGTGTGTCAATTAAATATATAAATTCGGTGACTCGCAAAATTTAATTTGTAATGAATTTTGGACAACCATTTTTTGTTTGTTGATAAATGAGTAAACATAACAAATCACTGTGAATGAATTCGCAATGATTATACAATTTTGAAAAAATTAAAAAATATATTTATTACAACAAAAAATGTTTTATTAAAAAAAATCAATAAAAAAGAAAAATAATTCTGTCTACAACAGTCCGAACCTGCTGTCTGTACCATCAGCGCTGCCCTCATTGTCGCTGGACGCTGATGAACCGCGTGATAGGCCTCCCGATCTTAATTCACCCGGTAATACTTCTTCACTTCGATGTACGGTAAATGAGTTCTTACTCTTTTTGCCAAAACCCATACGTCTCTTTCGACCTTTTATATCAGTTTTTTTTATCGATAATTAATTTAATTTATTTTACATTTTTATATTTAAGAGGAACTTAAGAAAAATGCCTAACAATTTTTAATATTGTCTCAATAAGGATGGGGATAATAATCGTATCCGAATCAGGATGGGTATCTAATCTAATTAATTTTTCAATCAATTTTCTCGAACACTATCAATACAATTTATTTATATAAAATTTTTATAGAGTTACCTGTTGCCGATAGCTGGGACGTTGAATTACTCTTTTTGCCCATACCGGCACCAAAACGATCACGGGTCGGTGTATCACATTTCGGTGATCGCTGCTCATTTCGTCGACGCGTCATATCAATTCCTGGTAAATTGACAGCCGTGTCACTTAAACTACCATCTGCAGATCGATAGGAAAATGTTAGATTTAGAATAAATGGAAAATCTTCGCTGCTAACTAACTCAAACTGAGCAGTTAAATTATTTGGACGGAAAATAGGTGTCACTACGAATAACATTATTGACCGAACCCAAAATATTCCTGGAGCTTTTAAGCTTTTGTGGTCTTGTGGAGCTTTTGTAGGGAAATTACAGATTTGATTAAAATTTAATGATGTCGGATAAAAGTTAAATTTGAAAAGGCAAAAAATTATTTCAAAGCTTTCGCTTAGTTCGTAAGTTTTCGGGGGAGCTTTCGCAGCAACATTTGGAGTTTCGTTCCAGTTAAATTATTTGGATGGAAAATAGGTGTCAATACGAATAAAATTAGGTCCCAAACCCGAAATATTCCTTGAGCTTTTAAGCTTTCGGGAAGCTTTTGTAAGAAAACTTCAGATTTGATTAAAATTTAATTATTCCGATTAAAATTACATTTGAAAAGGTACACAATTTATTTCAAAATTTAAAGCTTTCAGATAGATCGTAAGTTTTCGGGCGAGCTTTCGTTGTAACATTTTGAGTTTCGTTCAAGTTAAATTATTGTGACGGAAAATAGGTGTCAATATGAATAAAATTATGTCCCAAACCCAAAACATTCTTTGAGCTTTTAAGCTTTCAGGAAGCTTTTGTAGGAAAATTTTGAATTTTTGTTAAATTTAATTATTCCGATAAAAATTACATTTGAAAAGGTATACAATTTATTTCAAAATATAAAGTTTCGTTTAGTTTGTAAGTTTTCGGGGGAGCTTTCGTTGCAACATTTTGAGTTTCGTTGCAGTTAAATTATTTGGATGGAAAATTGGTGCCAATACGAATAAAATTATGTCCCGAACCCAAAACATTCTTTGAGCTTTTAAGCTTTCGTGAAGCTTTTGTAGGAAAACTTCAGATTTGACTACAATTTAATTATTCCGATAAAAATTACATTGGAAAAGGCATTCAATTTATTTCAGAACTTAAAGCTTTCGGTTGGTTCGTAAGTTTTCGGGAGAGCTTTCGTACCAACATTTTGAGTTTCGTTACAGTTAAATTAATGGATGGAAAATAGGTGTCAATATGAATAAAATTATGTCCCCAACCCAAAACACTCTTTGAGCTTTTAAGCTTTCGTTAAGCTTTTGTAGGAAAACTTCAGATTTGACTACAATTTAATTATTCCCATTGTTTCAAAGTTCATCCATTATTATTTAATTAAAATAAAATTGCATTACGTACCAACTTTATCTTCCGGTGTACCCTCCGCATTCGACATACTACGATTTAACGACTGTCGCCTGGACACCTCCCTCTGTTCCCGATCACTTAATTCAGCGCCACCACGATCTCTACTTCTCTCATACTGTTCCCGATTCCGGTACGAATCCGTTCGATTATTATTTCGATTGCGATCACGCACATCATAGTCACTACTGCTGGATATTTTTTGTTGATTCGTTGGTTTGGTGATCGGTCCCGATTTGGTGATATCATCGGATACAGCGGAAATAGAAGCATTAGCGTTAGCAATACTTTTACTAGCGTCAGTCAGTATAGAACTAAGAAATTGATTATTAGCATTAGCTGTTGTTTGATCTGTTGTCGCAAATACGTTATCCGATTCAAAACTATTCGGATCGGAAGTGGAAAATATTTCATAGTTTGATCGATCGCGATCTCGATTACGGAAATGTTTACGTTTCGACGTTACACGATTTTTATGATCGATCAACTCCTCACGATCGGATAATTTTAATTTCTTATTCTCTACTTGTGATATTACGATACGGCTCACCGTTTCAATGATATCGTTCACAGATTGAGGACTGTGATAGATTCGCTTACGGATCGATACAGATTTTGGTTTACCGATCGAATCTATCGGATCGTATGCCTTATAAGGGAAAGTTTTCGTTTGATCTGTATACTTGATCAAATCTAATGACAAGCTACTTTTATCTCGATATGTTCCGTTAGAATTTGGAAATTTTTGTAATACAGCTCGTTTCTGATCTGAGAACGATTGGGATCTGTCGAACATGAGGCAAGATTTATTACCGAAATTTTCTCTCAGAATCATTGGGTTAACGGTTGGAGCGATCGGTAAAATTCGATTGGATACCGAATTATTTGAAGAGAATCGAGACATTTTTCTACTTTGAGTTGTAAAAGCATCTGCAACATTTGAAGGGATATATTGGGAGGGAATTTCCGGTAAAACTGAATGATTCCCGGTACTGCTTATTTTGAAAGATAACAAAGATTACATCAAATTGAATTTTCTAAAAAATAAGTAGCCTACCTCAAACCGCGTGAACCCCGCGGACGTTCCGATTGCGTTGAAAATGCACTAGATGTAACGCTAACCACCGATTCCATATCCGAATCACCAAAGTCTCCCATAAAATCTTTATCCGGTGACAGGGAATGGCGCGGTCGTATTCTCGGTTCAAGCGATCGCAACGTTAAATCACTATCCGATAAGCCGGTATAGTGCCGTTCCCATCCACCCATACCAGTACTTCGATATGTCTGTTGATAATGTTGATAATGGTGATGATTTGCCTGTCGCGTCCGATATCGACTGAAGCGTCCGCCTCGCTCCTCGAAGTCTTGAGCTAACCGGTCACGTAACGTCGATCGATTTGAACCGATCGGTACTTGGGGCAACTGCCGTTTCTTTGGTGAACCGGTTGGTGTGGCCGTTGCCGACCGGGATTGAAATCGAGACGTTGAATATTGTTGTTGGAGTTGTTGGTATTGTTGCTGTTGCTGATGATGCGGTGGTATCGCTTGATATTCGGATAACGTATACCGGTCATCGGGTGGTGATAGGGATCCACGACGTGGACTATTACTACGGTAGTTTTCGCTGGGTGCGGCGGAATGGCTTCGTTGATTCATTGTTATGGCACCGTCACGGCGTTGCGGGGTAGCAGTCTTTTAGTCAGAATAAATCAGAGATCAGAAAGAGAATGGGGATTAAGGGATATACGGACTACCTGGTTGTTATAATAGCTTTGACCAATACCAGAAACTGTTTTACAATCACGAGCTACCATTGCCGTTGCTCTCTTACGACCTTGCGGTGACATATCCCGTCTAGATCTCCTTTCAACGAGATCCACCTGCAACAACAAATTTATTCTTTTTTTATTTAATTTAAATTCGAATAATTAATCTATTTGGTAATATAACGTTTAAATGATTTTCTACTACAGATAAATTAGCTATAAATTAATTAAATTAATATATTTTTAATGATTAAAACTATTAGGAAAAAGCACTACTTAATTACGTATAAATTTTAATTAAAACTAATTTTAATTTGTCGTTAATATATAATTTTCAAGCTTTTATCAATTTTAATTTTACGAATTATTTCCTTAATCAATTATTTATTTTATTAAAATTTAGAAGCTAGTTGTTTTATTCATTCAACAAAAAATTAAATAATTAAATAATAAATTAGCGATTAACGAAATTTTAAATGTTTCTTGTATGTTTTTTTTTGGACAAAATTACCTTAATTTGGAGGTGTGTGTATTTGTATAATTTTAAATTTGATTCATTTCATTAATTTTAACTAATTGATAAGAAATATAATAAAAACATAAAAACGATTGAAAAATAATTAAAAATTGTGTGTAATTAAAATGTAAGAAATTGTTTAGAGAGTAAGAAATATGTATTTGTAATTTAATTTCTGAAAATAAATTAAAATCATTATTTATTTATATTTTAATTATTAAATTATTAATTATAAGTATTTAATTTTAATTTTAATAATTGATTGAAATATCGTTCAATCCCCTTATTTATTATTGGTTAAATGTAGCACAATCCTCTTGACAGATGATACAATTTTTGGAATTATTCCTTCCATTACAGAGATGGTAAAAATTTATTCAAACATTAAGGGTCAACAAAAATGTATTCCTAATTTTCGGGTGACTTGAAACAATTGATAAATAATAATAAATTTAAATAATTTCATAAAAATCACTAGATTTAATCATCGGAAAATCATGGATAAATCGAAAAATTTTACTAAAATATCCGGTGATTTTTTTTTGAAAATCAGACAATTTTTTGAAAATCATAATTTCCATAAAAATTAGAAAATTGGATAAAAATCCGAAGATTTTTCAGAAAATCGGAAAATTTGGAAATTGAAATTTGAAGAATCTTCCAAATTCGGTTAAAAGTTGAGGAAAAGTCCAGAACATTTAGAAAAAGTAGAAAAAAAGTCTAGATAGTTGGGAGAAATTTCGATAAGATTATTAAGATGTTAGAAAAGAATCTCAAATTTATATAAAACAATCTAAGTCCAGAAATATCTGGGAAAATTCCGATTTACATTTACTTTTCGTTGAATTTTCATTTTAAATTTAGATCTCAATTTCTAAATATGGAACCTGTTCATTTTATATTTTATTTCTCAACCAGAGCGGTCCTTTTATCCGTCAAAAAAAATTTAAAAAATCGGATGACCGAATCCTGAGATTGGGGTTTTTGAACCCATTGTAACCCTCATTTCCCAACAACTTTTCACTGAATTTTTAATTTAGGAATTAATTTTTTTTTTTTGGAAATTAAAAAAAAAAATTATTTTTATGCCAATTAATTTGTAAGATATAAACGGCAAAAAGCTATGAGTTAAAATATATACGGATAAGGAGTAACAGTCGGTGGGTTACAAAAACGATTTTTCGATTTGCATATTTCAATTTTTATTAAAAATTTGAAAAGTAATCATAAATTATTTATTTATTTATTTATTTCTTGATTTATGTGCAATGGGTGCCCTTTTTCTTTTCCATGCAGCAATAGTTGAATATTCAACAAATTTTAGTTTAAATCTCAACTTGTTGTAAACTGAAATGTTCAGTCGAAAATCGATCGTTTGGTTTAATTTTCAATTTTTGAAAATTGTGATCAGTTTCGGCCAAAATTGGAAATTAAACAAATATTTATTTTCATAAAATAATATTGTTAAAATTTAATAAAATTATTGTAGAAACTTTTTTATTTAAATTGATTTCGCGATTTACAATAAGATATTTTGGAAAATAATCAATTTCCCGAAATTGAGCTCGTAATTGGCTCAAATAATTTTTTATCTCAAAACTGAGATTAGTTTATAATTCAGGTAGTCAATTGTCCAAAAACTCAAAGGTTCAACTAAATTTGACGAAATTTTCTTAATTATATTTTGAATTTAAAAATTAATCTTGCGATTAACTCCTTACTCTTTAATCTAAGCTCGTAATTTTTTCAATTAATTTTTTTTCTCAAAACCCTAAAATTACCTTTTAATTTAATTAATTATTTGTCCAAAAAAAATTGGTTCAGATAATTTGGGCGAAATTTTCTTAATAAAATTTTAATTTCAAAAATTGAACTCACAATGTAATAATAATTAATTTCTAGAAACTCGTAATTGGCTCAAATATTTTTTTTTTTTTTCAAAGCCCTGAAATTATTTTTAAATTTAGCTAACCGACTAGTGAGAAAAAATGATTTTGCCAAATTGGACGAAATTATGTCAGGCAGGTAATTTAGGTGTAATTAAATTTTCCAAATTTTAATGAGTTATAACATGCTGTGACTTAGATAATTTTATATTTAAAAAAAAAATCGAGTAATTTAAAAAATATTTAAAAATTCAAATCCGAAAAAATTATGAAAATCGGAAAATTTCATTTTCCACCATCATGTAGAGTAGATCAATTTTGCCAGAAGTTGAGATATCCAATTTTTTATTTTTCAAATTTCCGGTCAAACAAGTTCCGGTCCCCCCTCGTTTGGAAACCGAATGAGGACCCTGTTCAAAGCATACCGTTCAGCATAATTAATTAAAATTTAAAAATATAGAACGCAAGGCATATGAAATCATTTGATGTTTCTACCTCTCCGGCTCCTAGTTACCTGTAGTACACGGACAATTTACATTTCTCGGCTATTATTATTACTTATATAATTTGGCTAATAATCGCAGGCCACATACACCAAATTGTATACTCATTTCTAACAATTGTTTAATAATAATCAATTCTATAACTTATAGAACAAAATTCAATTTAATGATTAGGTCCATTCAATTAATCGTTAATTTCTTATAGATCGTTATGAAACGTTGGAGAAAGAGATTGAATTGAACAGCTCATAACTGGCTCAAACAAATATTTATTTCAAAATTCTGAAATTACAGTTAATAAAAATAAAAATCACAGATAATTTTAATGAATTTTTCTGGATATAAAATTGACGTCCAAATTTCTGATCTGATAAGAAAAAATAAAATAACCAGAAAATCGATTGATAAATGTAGAAGAGATTGAACAATTTTCACAATCTCACATCTTGGGAAATACATTTTTTCCCCAAATCCGGGAAATTACTTTTTGGTTTAACTCGTAAAGTACTCGGGAAAAATTATTTCATTCAAAATGAAAGAAATTTTCTTAACAAAAATTTCATTTCAAAATTATGACAAAAAAAAAATTGATTGGCGAATGTAGAAGAAAATGAACCACATTCTCAAACTCACAATTGGCTAAAAAAATGATTTTTCCCGAAATCCTTAAATTTATTTTATGTTTATTTAATGAAGTATTCAGGTTAAAAATTTCAGTCAAATGAAACTAAATTTCCTTCATTAAAAATTAATTTAAATATCAAGATAATGAAAAAAGACAGGAAATTGATTGATCAAATTTGATTTTATAATGTTCTGACAGATTCCCGAAGAACTCAAAATTTCGGTAAATTTTATTAAGGAATTTGGAATCTGTTTATACAAAATTAAACCTAAGGGTCCAGGGAGGAAATTGTAGACCAAACTTCGTTAAAACACTAACCACCTGATTTTGTGGGGTTTGATATAAAAAAAAGGGTGGGAAATTGGGTATTTTTCAAGAAAAGGCCAAGAATTTCCAGGAGAATTTTATATTTTTAAATTCAGTGAATTTTTGAATAATTTAAATCCTAACAAATATGTTAGGATCAGGGGATCCGGCTCCTTTCTAACTAATATTTTAAACACCCATCAAAAATTAATTTGTAAAAAAAAAGTAATAAATTCGATTGATTTTTGATTTTCATTCTTGATTTTGATGGAAGTTTTTCAAAAGAATTTCTATCTATCTAATTTATATTCTAATTTAAAGGTTTTTTGTTTAGTTAATGAATTATTTAAAAAAAAAAATTTCGCCCGAATCAAAAAAAAATTGTTCTAATAGAAAAATTGATTCAAAGAATCAAAAAAAATTTCCAAAGTTTTATAAAATCGTCTAGAGTCTGAGATTCGGAAATTTCTATCGATAAATTAATATTAGAAAACGAACTGGACAAGTGATTTACATAATTTCAGTTCTCAGCTTAAAATTATCTTATCTCGGTTTTTAATGATACGAAGACAGGCGTTTCACCCTCACCCAAAATCGGCAAGAATTGAAGAACCCCATTGGTCACATACTACTCTATAGTAAAGCTACCAGAAAAACTACTAACACTAGTAGGAAGGATCTTATAAATATTAATTAATTGATCAAAAGGACAATTTACCGAATAATTTCCGAATTATCGTTTCCGGGCAACTTATTTCGATAAATTGTTTCCGATCAATTCTGTCCCATAAATTATCTGGATATCAATTAAAAAAGTGATAAAACAACATTAAGGAGTTTTTATTATAAGATTTCATAAATTTTAGTATTTTTAGGAAATTTTTTATTGTAAAATATTTCCTGAAATTAAAAAAATTATCCGACTTCCACTAAACGACTATTAAAAGTATTCTAGCCGTATGACAATATTTCATAGTAATCGTCCATTCTATCGCATGAACCATATATCAAAAAAGTTTGTTGACTTAAGAGATGATATTATCATCACTAAATAAATACTTACTTACTTAAACCAAAAACGTCTAAAGTTCATTGGCAAAGTATTTATGAAGATAACAAAATTAAGTAATTAAAATTTTGAATATCCTTAACTTCTACATGTTCAGATGAAAAACGGTGAAAGTACCTACAAATGAGTATAATTTACTATTTTGAATCTTCATCTTTAGATTGATGATTTTCACCCTGATTGATTTATTGTCTGATAGATTGATTTATGATTTCATGAGACAACCCGGAAAATTGTAACAAATCGAAGGTTTGGGTCAATGTCAAAACGGTTGATTTTCTCAAAAATTTATTTCACAAAATCTGAAAATCAAAATTCTGGGTCGCAAGAATTTTTTTGGGTCCGAATGATTTTTGGGTCACCCTGTACGAGAATAAAATTTTTGAGTAAAAAAATTTTTTGGGTAACCCTGTAAGAAAAAAATGTTGGGACACCCTGTAAGAAATAAAATTTTGGGTCCCCTGTAAGAGAAAAATTTTGGAGAACAACATTTTTTGGGTCACCCTGTAAGAAAAAAAATTTTGGGTCATCCTGCAAGAGAGAAACAAATTATCGAGTAAAAAATTGTTGGGTCACCATGTAACAGAAAAAATTTTGTCTTCAGTATCTGGCGTCTGCACACTGCACCTGCATTTCCTACCTCAATTTAACTGGTTTTGACGTCTCGATATGTCTGACTTCAGTA
>JANTOP010060330.1:0-22654 GCA_027564815.1 Symmerus nobilis | reverse complement strand
AGATAATTTAAACAAATTTACACCAATTTGATTAGCTGTTACATTTTCATTTTTTAGTTTCATTTGTGTAAACTTTGTGTAAATCGCAGCAATGTGTATTAAAAAAATTAATAAAATTCAAAAACCCAAAAAGAATTTAATTTTAGAAATTTTCAAAAATTTGGACTCGGACTCGACGAGTCCTGAAAACCCGAGTTTTAAGAAACCCTAAAAATATCTACCTGTCAACCAAATCAAAACTGGTATCGGTGCTCCGTGTTATTATTCGACACAGTCATACCTGGCCGGTCGTTCTCAATGTGTGGAAATTGGTTCAGTATTTTCTGTTTTTGCACGCAGATGATGCTAAGAATTATTAATGATCTCGATTATTGCTACTTGCTCCTGAATGACCTTAATAACATTATGGTGTCAATCTAATGGTTTGTCTTTCAATATTATGGTCAGGTTAAGTTACAGCAGGCTGCGCGAAGTAACACTACAGCGCTTCCGCGTGAAGGCTTATTTTTTTGCAACGTTAAGCGTAGCGTTAAAAGCGTAGGGTCCACCTTCCCGACATCCTGAAGTTCTCGGCAGAACCTATACCGTTAGAGAGCCGTCGCGCTTGGAGAGCCGAACATTCGCAGAGGAGGTTTTTATTTCTTTCTGGTTGCACCTCATCCTACCACAGCTGCGGCAGAAATCATTTGTCAGAGCACCGTATCCGTTGGCCATGATACCAATGATACAGTTACCGGTAATGATGCCGACCAATATCCTGACCGCTGATCTGTTTAGCTTCAGGATAGAGAAGGTGTGTTTTATATTCAGTACAGGCGATAGCTGCCTAGAGATAACGCAATTGTCCATTGTTTTCCATGCTGCGTTGGCGAGATCAGTGGTTAAGTCTTTTAGGTTGTTAAGAATTAGCTGTAGTGGAATTTTCACAGTTGGGCCAGCTAGCTCTTAACTAATAGTTTCGTTAGCAACATGCTCACTGTGTCCAGGAATCCAGCAGATGTGTACTTTCCCGTATCGCAGCTGTCTACGTAGAGAATGATCCTGGTATCAGGAAGTTTTTAATTTTCAGCAGCTATGCCGCATTCTTTATTGGAAGAATTTCTGCTTGGAAGATACTGTAGCCATTCGGTAATCTATAGGACTCTTGGATCTGCAACGTCAGTATTGGTAGGATGATCGCCGTGTACATCCAATGAATGATGTTCAGATGCAACCCCCATTTTCTGCCGAACAGCTTTGAACAAGCAAGAAAAGGGTGTGTGTTTCTATCCCATAGAATAGAAGTTTACGATCTAGGAAGATCCCCAGATATTTCGTCTCAGAAAAGAGCTTGCAGGGTATCCCGTTCAATTTAGGTAGATCGAAAGTTAAAATCTTCCTTTTCCTCGTGAACAGCACTAGTTCAGTTCTGCAGGATTTACTGCTAACCGTTTTTATCTGCCTAATAGAGTCATGTCTTTTAGCGCCGATTCCAGCAGTTCACTGTTTCCCGACACCATAATGTCTTTCAATACTAGTAAGTGTGGTATCCTATCGCTTAATCGTTGTATGTCAATGTTCTCCAATAATTACATTTTAAATGGAATAGGTGAGTTAGGTGTAAATTTTGACAGTAAATGTTAGATTTGGTCTCAATGTTAGATTTTGTGAAGAGATCGGGACAATATTTCGAGCTTTATATTTTAAAAACTATTTTGTGGTCGTCGCATTACTTGTCACACAGTCAAAGGATTGAAACTGTGCAGAAACAGTTTGTCATTTTTGTGTTTAGCCGACTGGGTTGGCCTGATATATACCATCTCCCACCCTATTCTGATAGGTGTCAACTAATCGGCCTCAAATCACTCGTGAGGAATTGGTTCTTCGGGCCAAAAAGATGCTGCTAGCTATACGTCTACATAGAACTAATTTTCGAACTTATACTCGTATTAACAACCTCAATCCTTAATTCAGCTGAGTCTAAGTTTCATTACAATCAGATCATTTAATTTCTTTCGTTAAATTTGAGTTCAGTGATGGGCAACATTCAGGTGGGACTTCTTATTATATCTTATATTTGACATATGGCATATTTCTCATAAATACAATATATCGCGATTTAAAAAGCTTACGTTACAACTAGTTGACCAGTAATTATATTTATTTAGTTTTTGAATAGAATTTATTTCTTATAATACGTTAATATTTTCATTACAAATCTGTTATTTTTATTAATTTAAAATAAAAACCCAGGAATGTCAGTTAACATTGTTGGAAAATAATAATTAACTAGATGTAAAAAATAAATAAATTTACTTAGATTTAATAAAGAAATAGCGGAATTATATAATCGTATTTTAAGGATAATAAATTATTTAGCTTATAATATACAAGAAATCCAATTTAAAATTATTCTTCCGTCAAAAACAAATGTTACGTCGATACCTCAAAAATTAATTGGGGAAAACCCAACGGTTTTAATTAGACAATTAATTATATACTATATTTTGATATCATGTTAGGTATAACATTCTGTACATGTGATCTGCGTCGTAGGTACTGCCTTTTTATAGGCAAAATATATCTGAAAAAAAATATCTGGCCGTCTCTTTCAAAAATGCAAATATCTTATAATATTACCCGCGATTACATTACCCGGAGACTAATGTAAATATTTTTCTGCTAGAGATACTAAAAATACTTAAATAATTCTCTAGTAAAATAATAATAAAGTAAAATATAAAATATATAAATATCAAGTAAGCAAAACAGCGCCATGGATTAGCTGGTCTCAATAAGCAAAACAGCTTACGTTGGGATCTTTCTGTATATTTAGATATTTAATTATCCGCAATGAGTTTTTATATTCGCAAAATTCCTAGAAGATATTGTAGATGCTATTCTTTATTTTGCCATTTTTAGCTAGAGTTTGTAGTTCTGCTTGAACAGCTGTGCAAGTTATACGCAAAGTTTACTTATGAATACAAACAGAAAAATAGTGGCCGAGGTCTGCGAGGTAACCATAAGCTGTTTTACATATTGTACACAGAAATGCTATGTAGAATTACAAATTATATTGTAGCGTTTTGTATATATATGTTGATTCACATATGTATGTATGGTAATAAGGGTACACTAGTGTTAATTAAAATTGCATCAAGAATTTCTAGTAAAACAGACATTTTCATGCAATAATTGCGTATTCATAATAAGAAATATTAGGACTGTATATGAGGTCAAAATCAATTTTCAATCCACTAAATCCGAGGTGATACCTCTCTGTCCGTTCAGCAAGAAAAGAAGTACAGAGTCCAAAGAGATAGTAGCGGTTTCACTGAACAATTACCACAGATTGTTTCACAGATTGCAAGGATTTTTCTCCATACTTCGAATGTAATTATGTTAATCCATATTTCGAATTTCGTTAAATTTATATAATTAATTTTTTACCTAAATAATGTAAATTATATTTAATACCTAACAAATTATAGTCTGGTTTGCGGTTGTCACCTCTCATATTTACACCAATAATAAATATTTATTTAAGTCGGTACATTACGAAATTATATCCCTGCAATTAGTTTAATAAATAAATACCCGGAATAAAATTATTAAATAATTAAAATTTTTAATTTTCTGTAATCAGTAAAGTCATACATGCTCGAAATATAATTAAATTATTGCATTGCACATTTTTCTGCATTTATATTATTTCATTGCTGTCGGCACAACTTTCTTATTTGTAATCATCGTAAAGCAATCTTTTTTTTCAGAAATTTATAATCATTTTTATTTGGAGTATAAATAATTATATAAAATATGAGACGTTTTACAACTTTTGCCTATTAATTGAACTTAAGTAAATTTAATAAATAATCGAGTGTGTCAATACATATATGTATTGTATATATAGGGTTCATAATAAAAAACTATCTTAATCATGGGATTTTCTTACCAAATCGTCACGCAATTTGGCTACAGATTTTTTCCTGAATACAAGATGAGATAAACTAAAAACTAATTTCAGGATTTTCGGAAAAAAAAATGTTTGAGCCAGTTATGAGCTTGTGAAAATAAATGATTCATATTCTAGTACAATTTTAAGTTAATCGGAATTTTCTTATCATAATTTTAAAGAATAAGACGGAAAGGTATCAGGCGATGGATATTGCTTTAACTAGAAATCGATTCTACATCTTTTTTACTTTTAGAGTTTTTCCGCGAAAAATCATTTTCTATTTTTAAATTTATGAGAAAGTTACATTGGCCTAATCTGAATCTGAATATTTTTAGAAAATCGTTAAGTCTGACTAATTTCGATAAAATGTTCAGATTATATGTCCTAATTCTCATGTAATTTTCTAATTTTCATGTCATGTTGTTTTCCAATTTTTACAAAACTTCTAAATTCCAAATTTTCCAAAAATTCTACGGTCTATCTAAAAATTATTTTCCGCATTTATTATGTATATTCTAGGACGCATTTGTTTATTAAATTCCTCATATTCCGATTAACCTATATTATTACATTTAAAATTATTTGAGCCAATTACGAAATTAGGAATTTCAAATTAAATTTTTGAATTCCATTTAATAAAAATTGGAAAATTTCTTGGAAATAGTGTGCGATTTATATCAAATTAAGAAAGTTTTTCTTTTTTCAGTAGGTCAGCAGAAGTCTCGTCCTTTAAATTTACTTTTAAAAATTTTACAATTTCAAAGTAGATTTCTAACATTTATTAGAAACACTATTACTGAAATTGAAAGAATTGGATAAATAACTAAAGGTAATAAAATTCAATTTGTTTTCAAATTTTTATTATAATTTTTCATTTAAATAAAAAAAACGTGTCCATTAAATTCCGGTAAATTCACAGAACAATTACTGCTTGTTTTTGTAGAGGTTTCTGAAAGAAAGGGAAAAATTAGTAGAAAAATGCAAGAAAAAATGAAACCAGAAAATAGTTGCTTTGAAGCGATTTTACGAATACTTCGAATTTTATTAAGACAAGTTTTCTGAACCAATTTTTTTCTGGATAGGAGATGAACGAAAAAAATACTAAAATCTGAATTTTGAAAAAAAAAAATTATTTTAACCAAATTCGAGCTTAACATAGAAAAATTGATTATTTTTCGGTATATTTCTTTGATAATCGCGTGATCAGTTTTTGGTTTCAAAATTTTACTATGGAAATTTTTATTATTTTTTTTGATACATCAATTTATATTTTTTGAGCAAAATATGTCAAATTGACTGGAATTTTTAATTTCAAAATTTTGCTTCCATTTAAATTTGAATTAAATTAAATTTTAATTTTTTATTTCAAAATCCAGAAATTAGTTTTTAGCAAAGCTTATAGCCTGATCGGGAAAAATATGTGCAGTCAATTTGAACAAATAAATAGGAAATTTTATTTAAATAAAAGCCCATGCGAAATCTGTCGTTTTTCCATGCTCATAACTGGCTCAAATATATTTTGTTTCTTAAAAATCTGCGGTTAACTGGAAAATTTCTAACGAAATTTTCGCAACTCATAACTGGCTCAAATTAAAAATTTGTTGATAGTTATGATAAGTAAGGAAATCGGTTAACAGCAGGTTTGTTCTTGATAAACGGGTTAAAATACCTATTAATTTATTTCTAATACTTTCTCTAGGCCAAATTTACTTCAAATATAGAAGTTGAAGTTTTAAAAGTATCAATTTTGAAATATTTATAAGACAGCCCTTTCCAATATTGTATCACATAGCAAAGAAATGGATCTTTTGACGTCTAAAAAAACGGATCTAAAAATCTCGTTCCGTTCCGTTATGAATTTTTTCTTTAGGTAGACTTCCAAAGATTCTTCCAGAAACGTGAATTTTCAAAAGGACTTATAGCCTGAAACAAATAAAACAATAACATCGATTTTTAACAAGTTGAATCCTAAACAGACGGCTATTTCACAATTTCGCAATTTCAGGTGGTCTAAATATTCATCTTTTAAATAAATTCATTCTAGAAATTATAAATAGACGAAGCTCGTTTAAAAATTTCGTAGATCATTGCGTAGCAGTTGATTATGTTTAAAACTCCTAAATACCTAGCAGAGCATCCTCCTGCCAATTAAAAAGGGACATTTGACAAATTTCACTTCTGTCGGTCAATAAAAAACAAGATAATTCCTCTTCAAAAATTCAAATTTAATTCAAAAATTTCGAATGATTTTAAGTAATTGTATCGCGAAATCTGCCGGTAAGTTTTTATTTAATTTACGGTACCAAAAGTACTACATTTAAAATTAAATCCGTAGAAATCTCTGCCATATAAAGGGTTAATGTACAAATTTCTTCGGAATCTTAAAAACCAGGCAAAGAGCCCTTCAAAATTGGGATAAATCTCGAAAAAAGCGGGTACAACTCTGAAAAAATATTGGAAAAAATTTCTAATGTACCTGACAAATCAGACAAATTCAGGAGATGGGAAAAGTCTGTAAAAAAAGTTCAGAAACCTAGTAAAATGTTGGATAAGTATACGGGCAAAATCTCGAAAAATAAGGGAAATGTCGGAAAATACTTTAAAGTCGTGAAAATAGAAAGAAAGTTGGGAATATCGCGAAATAATTGGCGAGAAACCGAATTACTGGAGAAAGTGAGAAATAGGTTGAGCAAAAACTAACAAATTGTTGGATAGAAAGAGTAGACAGTTTTCGTAAAAAATTCGCAGAAGATCAGAAAGAGTCGGAATAAAATTGCATGGTGTATGGAGAGAAAATTGGAGGGGAGATGGCCGATGTATGGAGGGAAAATTTGAGGAGAAATGGTCGGTTCTTGGAGGTGGAATTTGAAGAGAAGTGTCCGATGCATAGGGTCCGACTTTACTTGACTTGATCAGACTTCTTCTGACTACTCATTCACTTTATAAAATTTCTTTATTTTTACGACTTCTTCCCCTTTTCCGATTAAATTTAGACTCAACACTTATTTCGGTGTTGCCAATCTTTCCCAGAAATTCTCTAACTTTTGAATAGTTTTGATGGCTTTTTGAAATTAATTATAAATTTATTTCATATTTGACTTTGTTGTAATTTTATATCCTTTCCTACTGTTTGTTTTATTCCTGTTAACTTTTTCCAATCTTTTTCATAATCTTTCCCGAATGTTCCCTACCTTCTTTGAATTTTAAGGATTATCCCCAACTTAATAACTTATTTCACATCCATAACTGACTTTTTCCAATTTCTTCCCAAAAAATGACGTGTAGTCGAATTTTAAAGATTTGGTCTTAAGTCAACTTCTAACCGTTTGATTTCCAAACGTTTGGATCAACTTCTACTAATTGCTACCTCCGGGGCAATCGATTTCGAACTGGAAGGTATATAGGCCAACTGATGGGGATTAAGTATGGTGGCATGAGCTAGATAGACAATCCCCAAATCCAAAAAACGGATTTCTGAGATTTTTTCAACTTTTCTCCAAATCACAGCTCCTGGACTTGATAAAAGACAATCGGTTCTCATTTGTTACTTCGTTTATATCTGGAGATCTACGTCCAGAAAAAACAAATTATAGAAGGATTATGATTACTTTGGTACGCATTTATCGGTTAAGACGATTTTCGAGGGACTCTGATTTTTTCCTGAGTGAAATAATTGATTTTTTCATTTCAATAGAGAAATTGAAGAATTTCATAATATTGGTTTTTGACGGGATTTTAAAAATAAAACTTATGTGTCGACTCCCGACAATTTTATCATGCGATCAATAAAATCATTCTTTAAATTAATCCATTTCGAAAATTCAAAATTTCAATTTTTCCGGGAAATTATGAACATTTTCCCCGAAAGTTACAATTCCTAAACTCATCTCAACATTACCCATTTGAAACCTCGATTAAATCTAACGGGTTTATTTTTTCCCAGGATTTGTTTTAACAAAATATCTTCCAAATTTATTAATCAGCAACCTGGTATCATTGATATTCTAAGTCCAACAACATTTTCTCCAACATTAAATTTTCCACGAGACTGTCTCAAATATCTTCGAAAATCACAGTCAAATGATTTATTGGTAAAAAGGAAATTTTTTTATATAAATTTTACCTCTTTTATTAAAATTTTGTGGTTAAATTAAGTTAGTCAAATTTTGAGGTTCTATTTTTCTTCTAAATATTATATTTACTTTTTGGAATAATTTTCTAATGGCCTTTTTACCAGTAAAATTTTTTGATGGAGATGTTGCCCATTAGAAGTTTGTAAATTAAACTTTTGCCTAGCGTAGGATAAACAAACTTCTCATGTAAAAATAGATATTTAACGACACATTTCTTTAGTTATCGCTAAAATTTTCTGCACAAATAAATTTACCGATATGTTACAGGCAGTAACCGTATTTAGGGTTCAAACTTCAGAAATTTTCAAAATTTTTTAATTTCAAATTTCAGTTCAAGAAATTTTCAAAATTTTAGGAAATTCCTTGATTTTTGTAGAGTTTTTATCAATTTTTTTTTATTAATTTCCCAGTTTTTCATGAAATTATCGCGATTTAATAATCCAAAGTCCAAAATTGATTAAGTCTGACTCTATTCAGAAAATGTCATGGTTTTTATGAAATATTCCGAATTTTAGGAAATTTAAATTTAAAATTTTCCAATTTCCATAGAAATATTAAATTCGCGGATTTTAAGTATTCAGGCAACTAAAATTCATGACTATGATAATTATTATTATTATTATTATTTAATAAGCGAAACGTGTCCGTCTGGCATTGATAGAGCCATAAATCTGTTTTAAATAATTGTTGCTTTAATTAGTGATGTCAATTGATTGATTAAAATCATATACAAAAATAATAATAACAATAAAAAGTATAATATTTAATTAGAATTAGTTTCAATCTGTTCGACAATTTATTTTTATCCCATTTTTTCGACAAAACCCATACATTTGACAAGACATCGACGCGACGGACGTATGAAAATAACGTGGATATTTTTTCCTCTATAATTGACCCATTTTCTATGGTTTCGGTTCATCTAATTGCTATTTACATTAGAATTTTTGGACAAATATGTGATTTTCGAAAAGAAGAAAAATTTTTGCGTGTTCAGGGACGATTCAATTTTTAGGATCCAGTCATTCATATCTAAAACCGTACTTAAGTTGAATCGTATTTTTTTTTTCTTATCAATATTACCATTTTCTTGAATGGTTTTTTTTATTTAATTTAATTAAATTAAAGTGATGCGATATTAATTTTAATTCATTTCTATCAATTTTCATCCGCATTGTACTTTTCTTATCTATTTGATAATACTTTCTTTTTCTAACAATCAAATGATTAATAATTTTAATATCTAAATTAATATTTGTCATTTTTTTCTTTTAATCAATTATAGATAAGCATAGAATGGCCGAAGGAAAAGGAATAAGGAGAGTAACAGGTAAATAATTATTAAAATTGTAATTTCCAAATGGACAGTTCAAATGATTTCTAATCCCATATAATTGATTAATTTTTATTTATCTAGTAATTACTTTATTAGATAAATAGAGTCTGACTGTCTGACAAATAAAATAAAAGATAAAATATTAAATGAAATGTGATACGGTGATACTCTTATATTTGTTCTGTGTAACAATTATGTGTCATAATTATAAGAATAATGTATCCCTTTTAAGGATGAATAATTATCAAATACCGCAAAACCCACTGATATATTTCCTTGCAATAAAATAATTAAACTTACTTGCTAAGTAATATTTTAGCCTCCAATTAATGATATTTTAGCCTCCCTTTATCATATAAATTTGCTTTATTTAAGAGAATATATTTTCTTCAGCCACAAAATTGGTAGGTAAAAATACAAAAATTAAATATGTTGGAAAAGCCGAAATTTATCTTAGAAAAATCAAAAATTCGCGAGAAATTTGAATATCGGACACCGCGACATTTGATCCGGATTTCCCGATAAATTTCTTCGGATCCAGAAAAATGTAAAAATGCAAAAAGTTCATAAATTAGTTGAGCAGAAATACAAAAATATGAAAACTAAAAATTCGTACAAAAGCTATGCGAAAACTGAAAAGCTCCAAAAAAGTTTCACATTCCGATGCTTATATTTAACGTTTTGAAATCACTTTTCCATGCAAATAAGGATCCTTTAACGAAATTTCAAATTTTTCTGAAAAAAGCTTCGTAAGCGTGGAAAGCTCATTGAAAGCTTAAAATTAAAATTTTATATAATTTGGAATTAGATTTTTTTTTGATTCATTAAATGTAGATAAAATATAAAATTTTCGCTAAAAGCTTTCTCAGCCCATTGTAAAGCTCAAAGAAAGCTTTTAATTTCGAACTTAATTTTTTACGTTTTAAAAACCAGTTTCTATCCAGACATCGGTGCTTTAACGAATTTTCAAATTTTCCAAACAAAAAGCTTCTGAAATATCAAAAGCTCACTGAAAGCTTAAAATAAAAATGTTTTTTTTTTATAATTTGGAATCAAATTATTATCCCATTCATTAAATTTAAATAAAATATAGAATTTTCGCCGAAAGCTTATCCAAACTTTTCGAATCGTAACGAAAGCTTTAAGTTTCGTACTTAATTTTTACCGTTAAAAATTCATTTTCCATCCAGACAACGGCTCATTAAAGAAATTTCAACTTTTTCCAAAACATAGCCTTAAGTATTACGAAAGCTCGTTAAAAGCTTAAATTTAAAATGTGATTTTATATAATTTGGAATCGTATTTTTATTCGGTTTATTAAATTTAGATACAACATGAATTTTTCGTTAAAAGCTTTATCAACCCATCACAAAGCTCAAAGAAAGCTTTACATTTCGAACTTAATTTTTTACGTTTTAAAATCTATTTTCTGTGCAAATATTGGTCTTTTTCAGGAAATTAAAATTTTCCCCAAAAACAAATGCTTCAAAAATCTCGAAAGCTCATTGAAAGCACGTGTTTATGCAAAATTTTATGCCGATAGATGAATTTTTCAAGAAAGGGAAAACAAGGGCAATAAATGTAATCGTGATAATTTACCTTTAATTCAATCCAATTCAATTCAATTCCATTCAATTCATTAGAGCTTTTCTAGAGATTTTAATTTTCCATGAAGCTTTTTAACGAATGTTTTCATTTAAATGTATTTATCAGGATATAAAAGAGATGTGATAATGAATAAAATAGATTTTAAAACGAATAAATTTAAAACCGAAATAAAATATTCTTCGAGCTTTCAATTTTACTCTGAACTTTACAACGAAAATTTCGGATTTCATTTAAATTTAATTGATTGAAAAAAAAATTAGATTCCCTGCTGCCTAAACTAATATTTTAATTAAAAGATTTCGATGAGCTTTTGGAATTTTCTCAAAGCTTGTTCAGAAAATCTTCAATTTTACTGATTTGAAATTATTAGGGTGGGAAATATATAATTTCAAAACGTTTATACTCTTATCCCATATGATACCTCTACGTCGATGGAGGTATTCAAATTTTCATTTAAAATTTTCGGATTTTCATGAATTTTTCTTAATTTTATAAAATTTTCGGGTTTTATTAAAATTCTCGAATTTCATGAAATTTTCGAACTTTAATCATATTCCTTTAAAAACGTTCCACAGTCTCCCCTAACTCGTTTTAATAAATATCTGATCACATGCGATTTAGAGTTAAAAATAATAAAAAATCGAAGCTTTCAGTACTAAGTTCAATGAATTAGTCGTTCGGATTATTCCACTTTTGTTATCTAATAAATTACCTATAAAATTCAGACATAAACATAAAATAATTTCAAACCGGTCCCCCGGTTCATATACTAAAATGGGTAAGATAACAAAAACAAATAAATTAATTAAATTTAAATTATTGTTCAATCGTAAAGAAAACAACAAATTAAAATTCATTTATTTGTAACATTCCCGCTACTGAATTGATTAGATTCTATAATTAATGTGAATATAAATTAAAATTTCATTTAGGGTTTTCTGAACTCGTGTAAGGTGGAATTTTGATATTCAAAATTCAAAGGTTCGGAAATTCAAGTATATATATATTTCTTAAAAACGTGGCAACGCTTTTAGGTTTTAAGTCCTTGAATGTGATGAACATTTTAATTCGGTTACTCATATTCCTATTTACAGAGATTACTGTAGCAGAAAAATTAAATTTGCAAGTTTAAGTAGTTTTATTTTTAAAATTCTGAGAAATTAGCATTTCACTTAAGTGTTAATTTTCTGTCATGACTTAAAGTAAACTGCAAATATTTGACATACTTTTCAAAATTCCAACTTTAAATCTATCGATTATGTATGGGTCGGGTATGAGATAATTGCATCATTATATGTATGCATTCAAATCTATATTATTTTATGTAATCAATCAATTAACATATGTTGGTTAGTATTTTATACAGAAAAATGAAGGCAAATAATTATTTATTAAATATTGATAATTGGAATGTTTAAGGAAATGATTATCACTTAATTATGAATATCATTTTTTAACCATTAAGTAAGTGTTCCGACATATTTCCATTCAATTCAAATTTACAACTATATTAATTGATGATAATTAAATTGTTGTTGAAAATTAGATTATGATCAAAGTTTGATTAGCAAATCAGGGTTGATTGGTTATATTCTGTTCTAATTATAATTATTGAGCACGATTAATTAGCTAATCGATAATCGAATTTTTTTCTCAATAAATCGCTGATATTTCGTAGATTTTCGATTAATTCGACTAAGGGCACGCTTTCATTTTCAGATATAATTTATTAAGTTATCATTTATTTGCATAATTTAATTAAAATTCTTAATATTTGTTGATTGTTTTATTTGTTTCAATCTAAATTAGTTCAAGCGTTTAATTAAAAACAGAAAAATTAACCGTTCGTAGGTCAAATTCTTTAGTCAATAAATTCAAACAATTCAATTAAAAATCAATTATTCTCAATACCATCTGTTTGATTTGAATGATTGGATCGATTGATCGAATATTAGATATTTTTCTTACAGAAAAATATTAGAAATAGAAATAACACGTCATCTTCTAATAATTTCTGAATGTGTTAGTTGGGGGCTTGTCAATTTTCATATTTTTACTATTTTAAATATCCATAAATAAAGGGTCAATTTCAAACACAAAATTAATTGAATTGAAGTATTTTTTTAATTAACATTATTTTGGTTACGAAACAACCTTTTGACGTAAATATTAAATTAATTTATGTAGATAAAAAGCATGACATTAAAGTCTCTCAAATGTACGAATGGCATGTTATTTCTGCTGCAGAAAATAATTTTTCTTTAACGATTTTCTTAATTTATTATTTTTTTCGCTTCAACTATTTATAAGATTTTATATTCCTGTCTTTTTCAATCTTGTTGGCCTAAAAATAACATTTTCAACAGATTTTTTTGTTAAACCATCCGCCCAAATAAATGGATGAAAAACGGAAATTCACATTTTTAGTAAAAACAATAAAATGTTATTGAATTTCAGAAAACTTATAATTTTAAAGAAAAAGTGAACAATTGGCTAATCTATATGTAATTTTTTAAAATTTATAATTTTCTCTTTAACAATGGATTTCAGTCAAATTCAAAACACGAGCATCGAAAAAAATGTTCAATCAACAAAGTATATCTGTTATTTTTAATCGTTTGTTATGCGGTTTTTTTATAAATAAAAATCATATTTTTAGCCACTGTGCAAATAATCTTTAGAGAATGAGATAGAAGAAAACGTGACGCAAACAACTTGATGCGTAAAAGTCACGATTATTTCTTCAGATTAGCGAAATCTCTCAAGTCATCGATTTCAATTATAAAATTTAATTGAAATCGGATTGATCAGAAAATTGAAGGGACAAATTTTAGATTGAATCCGGAATAAAATAGATGGGTGATTAAATTTCCTATTCCAATTTTATTCACGTGACTAATCGTAATGCATCTTTTTATTTGATTTCATTCGTTAAATCGTTAAATCAACAACATCTTTCTCTATCACTCGTTCGAATATTTAAAAATAGTATTGCGAATTTTATACAACAGCAACACTATTCCAATAAAAAAAATTTATAGTTTGTTTTGTTAGCAATATTGTTTGAATATAACAAAAACAATTTATAAGATGATAAAGAATTGCAAGAAATCGTGATTCCTTTTTGGCACCGATCTCTATCAAGGTCGCCAATTATTTTATATATAAATTTAATAAATAGAAAATACTTAAGTGTACTCGTCAGAAATAACGGAAACGATATAAACGTGAAATGATTTTTAATTATTTTAGGAAGAAACAATTCAAATTGTTACTCCCCCATCCAGATAGAAGTTTCCTTGAGGATCGATATGTGATACGTTTTTCAATTTCCATTTTCTCAAATTTTCTGCAGTTAATTTTCAATTTAATATTTTAGGATTTTCTCTGAATATTTTTTTTTTTGGATTTATCTAAAGTTTTCAAATTTCATGGCTCTTTCAAATTTTTCTAAAATTTCCCGATTTCGATAAAATTTCAACAAAAATTTCCTGTTATTAAATTTTAATAATATTTATTTTTCCCCTCAAATTTCGTGATATTTATAAAATTGTTCCGTCTTTTCCAACGAATCTCTGTTACAATTTTAGGTATGAAAAATATTATATTAATTTAAGGTCCTATTCTCGCAGGAGATACGTGATATTTGTAGAAACATAATTCTTTTTTCCTTCATGTTCCATCAGATTTTGGACGACGAGCAGTTGAGCTATAATTGATATTCCTTGATATATAACCTACACACAGTGGCGTGCCCAATAATATCCAAAAGACGCAGAACACACCTGAAATATCAACCAAAATATTTTATTTGATACCTTTGACCAACTTTTATTTTCCAGCTGTTGTTGAAATATTCATCGAATTTTCTCTAAAATTTAAAATCCTAAAATTCAAAATAATGGAGGGAAAAATCGGAAATAGTCGAGCTAAATTCGGGAATATTTGGGAAAAGTCGAGAAATTCTCGTAAAAAATTGAGAAATAATTTGAAAAAATTCGGGAAAATTTACATTTTGCCGGAATTTCGGAAATCGGCAGCCAAAAGATTGGGAAAAAGTTCAAAAACGCCTACACAATTTCTGTAATTATGGGAAACTTATATTTATTCTTTCTTTAATTTATATTTTCGATATTTGCTAGAACATTCTCCAAACGACAAATTTTTTAATTTTTTCTTTGAATTGCATGCGAGTCAAAATATTCTTATTTTCATAATTAAAAAAATGTTCCGGTTTCGTAAAGATAGAGGAATTGTTTATTAAATTTTCCAATTTCTTGAAATATTTGGAATTCAACGAAATATTGATTTTTGATTGATATTTTTTTGAAAGTCAAATTTTCCAAAATGAAGAAAATTTCGAATTTTTATTTAGATTCCGACCGAAAGAGAAAGAAAAAGTCCACGAAATTTCTTAACATCAATTTTGAGCGTAATTTTAAAAATAAAATTTCGAGAATGACTGCTAAAAATTTTTATGTAATTAGGTCACCCAGATCATACTTTGAATGATTCCACTTCAACATATGTGACGCGTCGTGACAAAAGGGACCTTATCTTGCCAGAGGTCAAATTTGAGTTCTTGATACCATTGGATAAAGATAAAATTCTGAAGAGAACGCATCAAAAATCGTTCAAAAATGTCTTAAATTGGCGAAGTTATGGCGTTTGGAATTTTATAGTTCAAAAATGATAGTTTTGAGATAATTGAGGTTAAAGTTTGGCACTTTTTTGGGATTAGTTCATGAATTTTATTTTTAATTTTTGAAAATTAATATCAATCCTACCACCCTACCAATTTTTCGGAGGATTGGGGGGGTGGGTTTACATTGGCAAGTTTAGGTGGTCCCTTTTGTTCCTTGGGTAGAGGTTTGGAAAAATAGATTTTAATACAATTTAGTGGCAAAAATTTAAAGTTATTTCACGTGTTAATTGATCTTGAGATATGTAGGGAACGATTGGTATCAAAAACCCAAAACATGACATTTTAACCTAAACTCATGTTTTGTCCTGTACTGAAAAGTACTTTTACTCTGGCAAGATAAGGTCCCTTTTCTCACGAGGCGTCACATATAAAGATTTGAATTTTTCCGAGAAATTACAGACATTTCCTTAAAAAGTGACATTTTCATTTAATATTTGATGTTAAATGTTCTTTATACATTAATCAAAATTCGAGGGTTATTCCATGGGATTTTTCAAAAATTTCTAAGATTTATTCCCTAAATTATATAGAAATAATTCGGAATGATTAGATTCTACCAATCTCGAAGAAAATCTTTTGTGATTTCTGTTAGTTTCTAGACTGGTCAACGAAATATTCGAAAATGGTTGAAATCTCTATCTCAAACCAATAATTTTTGAATAGAATGTTCTCTTAATTTTAAACCATTATTCCTTTAAAGATAAACATCTATTATCCAGAAGTTACCACTGTTTTATTAGTAGATGTTTAAAGTTTGACCGAATTTACCGATCTTCATGAAAATAAATTTAAATCGTTAAATGTTATTACACGATTTCAACGTATGGTTAAAAAAAATATTTTTTAAGATTTTGTCTAATCATTGATCGAATTGATGACTTGTTAACTTTGTTAATCACTTTTCTGGCTATAGAATTTGGAAACAATTAGACCTGAAATTATGGATAAAATAGAATAGAATTTAAATAAATTTCTTCATTTTCCTATGTACGAAATTGTATATTACCCTTTTTCATTGATTTGTAATGTATGAAACTGATAAAGGCTGTAACATTTTCAGGTCAGGTCTCATGGAGATGTTGACTTCACGCCACTGCGTGTAGAAATACTATCGGAAACTCATACTGTATATCAGATGATGTGGGCAAATATTTGATGCTATAAATATGATTCTATTGTATTTATACTACTAACAAACGTCTTAAACTCTGACGACCCTTCTTTTCATAAAGTCTGGCCATCCCTGATATAGATAGGTTTATTATATTTTATTATGCAGAATGTGTTTTTGCTAACCGGTTATTGGATACAAAGTAATTTTAATTTATAATGATGTACGCAACTTACAAAGTACATTGTATAATGGATTTTTTTCCTAATGGAATTTATAATCAAATTTTATAAAAGTATATAGTTTTCTTGCAAACAAATTGCAAATCCATCGGTTAAATTATATTCCGTTAAAGATGACGGATTCAGAATATTTAAAAAATCCTGGGTTATTCCCAGTATTACAAAGTAAATTTTCGAAAAATGAAGTTTATAGTCAAAATAACATAGAAAATATATAATTGATGGTAGTTTCTTCGAAATTTTATATACTTTCGACCTACTATTCCAATTTCCCAGTATGTGGGAAATGCGATTTACAGTTATTTAAAAGAAATTTCCTATACAAAGTCTTTCACCCTTCAATTATATACGAACGAACGGAGCAACCTATCGTATATATTCAATTGATATCGTTGCCCGTATATTTTATAAAATTACGAATAATTTTGAATTAATTATTAAAAATGTAAAAATTTACCCAAAAAATTAAATTTTAATTAATTAAAGTTCTGAATAATATTTCCCTGCGTATTTTCTGACGTACGAATTTTAGATTAGTTAGGTTTTTTAGATTATTAATTATATAAATATAAAAAAATTAATTGTATACACTGGAAAAATTAATGTGCAATGACAAAACCTATTAAAATCGAGAAATTAACCAAAGAAATAAACTTTTAATAAGAATTCGAAAGATTTTGCGATCGCGATCTAACCTAAGCTCTTTTTACATCATTTTTATTCCATTATGAAAATTAGTTTTAAACATCACTAAAAACAGGCAAATTAAAAAATGCCGTTATTACAACACTTATATCAATATTCGTACCCGTAACGTCAAGATTCGACAATGGATCTTTGTTTCATACAATTTTATTTATGTCTGCTACTCTGTTGATGGTTTTTTAATCTGTGTAGAGATTACGACGCGAAATTATGGAGATAAAGAAAATATGGATATGATGACGATGATGACGATTTATATGAATGATGATTCAAATAAAGTCTAAATGAAAAAATAAAATTTTAACATGTATACGCAAAATAGTTACGAATACATATAAATTCAAATTAAACTTTTCGTTATTGTATCCATATTTTTATTTTTATTTGAAATGTTATATGTATCCCTACCGTACCTTCCGACGGATAGATATGGAAATTGAAAAAATAAAAATTATGGATAGAGCAACAGCAAAGTTTATTTTAATTCATATATATTCTCTCTCTTCTCTACTACTTTATATAACAATTTCATTCATAAATGGACGATATGAATGAAATTGTAATCAACATTATCGTTATCATATTCTTATTTTCTTCTTATCTCTATAATTTCGCGTCGTAATCTCTACCTTGATTTTTCTATTTTTTTACCGATTTTTTCCGGCTTTATTAACTTAACTCCATTTCTCCAAACTTTTATTGAATTTTTCCTAACATTTTCTAATTTAATTTTCATGACTTACACCTGATTCTCCCACCTTTCTTCCTAATTATTTTCTAAAATTTTTTCTAACTTTTTTCATATATTTCTCGACATTTTCGACACTACTTTTTCTATAAACTCATTTGATTATCCTTGAATTTTACAATATTTGTTCTAACTATTCTCGACTGCTCGCCGCATTAACCGATTTTTTTTACTTTTGCAGACCTTTTCCTGTCTCCCGTACAGCCTAACTTTTTCGAAGCTTACCCAGATTTTTTACCGCTGTTTGCCAATTTTTCCATTATCTTTATCTGGTTTTTAGGAACCTCACCTAGTTTTTTCAAATTGTTCCAACATTTACTAGGCTGTTAAACGAGTTTCCCTACATTTTTCGAATTCCCGGGGGTTTTGTCTGATTTATCTAGACGTTTTCCAGGATTTATCAAGGGAATTATCATTCTTCTAATATTTCCCAAAATTTTCCTTTCTTGATATTTGCCTTTCTACCTTCCGAATTTTCAAGAATATTTAACCCAAATCAATAGATTCACTAAAAATGTTTCATATGTTGTAATTATTTATCAGGTACAACTAGTTTGTAATTAAAATTAAGTAACTTTAACTAACTACTAAAAATTAAAAACCTACTTACTAACTAGTTACTTCATTTTACTAAGAATGTGGTTTCATAATCATTTTGAATTTGTTAAAAATGTGATAAATTTATACTCTAGAAACCTAGAAAACAATCATGCGGCCCTACGGAATTATTTTATCTAATGTAATCACTAATCAGTATATAACCTCTATTATAATTTTTATATTAACTCCTTGGATATTATAAGGACTTCTCATTATCCTTATAAGATAAAAATCGAATTCATATTTAGAATTCACGATCAGATTAATTTAATTGAAACATTTTTCAGTGCAAGAAATATTTATTACCACTAACAAATCCGTCTGTCGCCAATTCAGTTGTTAATCGGTAAAAATAAATTTTTACTATTAATTTTAATTTTTTTTTGTCCAACGTTCGTAATATTATTTAGTTGTTCATCAAAAACATATTAATAATGTAATAATGTCATGTTATTAGAATATCTACCAACAATATATGCGATAAAATGTTGAACGTCTTGTTTAATTTCATATCCATATTTTTACGATATCTTGTTTCTTAGCTGATAAAAAAACCTTATAAATAGAAGACATGGAAAAAATGGGGAAAAACTGGAGATGAGGAATAAAAACAAGATGAATTAATGCTGGGAGATTTGATATTTTTATGAATATTTAACGTTTTCTCTAAATAAACCTGTTGACATTTTCATAATGGTTTTATGGGAAATCTACATTATTTATTATTATCTCAGATAAATTGATATTATAGGAATGTCTGTTGTCTGATTGTTGTTACAAGGTGTCCTAAATTTGTTGGGATCGAGAATTGAATAATCGATAAATCAATTTTTATTAACTCACATGAGGGACATCCTGCATACTTAATTGACGATAATAACCACCATCGACTTTGTTCATTTTAGGAAGAAATGGACAAGAAGGAAAAAATGTTGTACAAATATTTGTCTCCATTTATAAATGGAAATAGAAATATGTAAAAATTATGTATGCACTGCACTTTAATTATATCGAATTAAGAGAGAAAAGGATAAATAACTCCTCACTATTTGCAAATTCTATAAATATAAATTTGGATTGTTATGAATATTTATCATTGCAAATAAAAAGAGTTAAAAAAATAAGATGACATTTTTTTTTAGAATTGTCATCAAATAGAATTATTTGCTAATCAATACAGAATATAAAGAAGATAGATTTTGAATCATAAAGTATTTATGGATATGACTGACTGGCTATCAAAAAAGTTGATTTAACCACCGTGTGGAAATAACAGATCTAAGTAATTAATAAGAATAAGTAGATTCGATTAAAATTAAAATTGCTTTCTGGAGTAATAAAAACCGTGCAGTTTGATTTAATTTAGAAAAATGTCTCGGAGGCACTAATTATTCAGTCATTATTTAGAGATAAATTAAAAATAATGTATGTAGGTAATCGTACTCTCAGATTACCAGCATGTACATGTTTTTAATTACCTTTCGTTACATTAATTACATGTCCATGAAAACCACTTTGCCATTCATTTATATAAAATAGTTGAATGAAACTTCACACGGTACGATTTGTAGTAGCCGGCAGATGTTTATATTTTAATAACAAAAATAAAATTCGCAATCCTTGACTATCATTTTGACGAATGTTTTTTGACCTTTGCTGGTTATTTAATTAAAATAATTCGGGCCGAATTTCGATTTTTTATCATTTAATTTTAATTATTCCCACACATGAACCAATAATTATATTAAATGGTGTGAGTAATTAGGCGTTCAGGTAATTAAACTATTTATGGTAATTAATTAATATTAATAGCTAATAATTAAAGTCCGATGTTAAACTGACTAATTATTCTAATTTTTTTTTTATAGTATCAGAATTATATAATAGAATAATATTTGCATATAAATTATACATATATTGATTGACGAATATTAATTTGAATTTCATGCCTAAATTTTAGAGGAATATTTTTTAATGATCGTTTTAAGTAATTACTTTATAGGCAATTAAAAAATGGTAGATGTAAATGAGAACTAATTAAATGTTAAGAATAATAAAATGGAGGTAAAAAATTTTTAACTCACTTAATATTAATTGACTAAAACAAAAAATTAATATTTTTGTGTTTAAAAAAAATCGGTGGAAACTCCCCAAAAATTTAACAAAAAATATTTTTCTCAGAATAATCAAACAAATTTTGAATCTAAAAAGTAAAAAATTTGATAATAATGATTTCATAAAATAACTTTTAAAATTATGCGGCTCAAAAATTTAACATAAACGATTTCGAATTTATATTAAAATCTAGAAATTTAATAAAAATTTAATTCAAATTCATTGAAATTCTCAAATCTCTTAAAAATAATTGGAAATCTGTTTGATCCCAGACATTTATTGTAAAAACATTTCACTTCATAAAATTGCTCCTCGAATTTATATTTTAATAAATAAAAATAATTAATTAATATTTAACAAATAATTTGATTTTAAATTATTATTTCGTATGCAAATTCTATTTTTGTAAGCTGTTCAAAGATGTCATTCCTAAAATGTATACAAATTAAATTATATTAACTTTCTTTTCAGGACAAAAATATCTAAATTTATATCTTCAGGAAAATTTCATTTAAATGAAATTTTTTTCCAAATCATAAAAATTTTACTTTCTAGAAAATTCCTAAAATGACCAAAAAATTTTCAAAAAATACCCATTTACCTATCTCATATAAAAATAACTCGAAACTTCATAAAGAGCTGTAATTGATCCTTCATCTAAAATAATAATAAAATAATATCGATTTATTAAATTAAATTAAATTTTAAATTTATTTTTTGAGATATTGTCGAGATTTTCGAATTTTGTTAATTCGATCTTTATAAATTGGCATATTTTGAATAGATGGCAAGACAACTTGCGATGCTTTTAAAATTACCAGTTTTCTATTAAATATTTCTGCATTGTCTAAATTTCGAAATTTCGTCAGTGAGACCTGAAACTCGTATACTGATTTTTTCGAAATATTTTACTGATTTAATTACAAAATTCCAAAACTCTGTTGTAAACTCGCCTTATTTTAATGACTTTGGTCCTTTGGTACAGTAAATATCTGAAATAAATAAATTAATTACTTGACATTTTCTTAAGGTAAGTCGAATTACTTTTATCAGAATCGTATTCCACATTCTTCTAGAATATCTGTACAAAATTTCAAGAATCTAGCTAAAGAAATAACGGAAATTTAAAATAATTTATATGACCTTGGTCTATTATTCTGTCCGTATGCCACAAAAATTTATTAAGCATTTAATTGAAATATTATTTTATTCATTATCATGTCTAGGAATATTTTTGAGGGAGGACTGAACTTTACAGTCAAAATATTTTCAAAAACACAAATATTTCGGGAAACTTTCTCATTAAAAAGCAATTAAAATATTTTCTTGGGAAATAATAATTTATTCTTGCGAAAATAAAAAAAAAAAAATTAATATATATCAACATATTTCAAAGAGGGAGTAGAAATAAAAA